>JANRMT010062789.1:11165295-11185031 GCA_026402145.1 Polypterus bichir lapradei | reverse complement strand
GAAATGGAAAGCACCTGAGTTAAATATATGAGTGTCACAGCAAAGGCTCTGAATACTTAGGACCATGTGATATTTCAGTTTTTCTTTTTTAATAAATCTGCAACAATTTCAAAAATTCTTTTTTTTTGTCTGTCAATATGGGGTGCTGTGTGTACATTAATGAGGAAAAAAAATAATTTAAATGATTTTAGCAAATGGCTGCAATATAACAAAGAGTGAAAAATTGAAGGGGGTCTGAATACTTTCCGTACCCACTGTAAGTACCAAATGTTACATTGCACTTAGGTGTAGCCTCAAGATCTTCTTCCTCTCTTTTGGACTAGGTCAAAAGGCCCTCAGCCCAAGATTCTTTGTTCAACTATTATTTAAGATATTGATTCAAATTTTTATTATTCCACACACTTCTTGTGTGATTTTGGGCTATACAAAAAATAAATGGTATTGTATTGTATTGTACAACAAGGCCCACCTCTTCCAAGTGGGTCAGGGCACAGTACGTTTGGCCCGGCATGGAGCGATCAAAGTAGTCAAATGAACTAGACTTACATGTGGACAAACATGCTCAGGCACTGAATGAATTGACCGTGTGACTACACCCTTAATCTGTATAACTGCCTGACGTTAGAGATGTAGAAGGGAAGTTGGGGAGAAGTTTTAAAGTACAATACCTTATAAACAGTGCTAAGTCTATGTGATTTGAGGCATTCTGACTAAAAACTATACATTAAAGAATACAAAAGGGGAACGTAGATTAATATAGAACTCTACCAAGACAAAACATAGTCCATACTGGATGGAAGCATAGGGTCGAATGGTAGCTGACTATTTATAATACTCTGTCTATCTTTTGAATTTTCATTTCTTCTACAGAACAGACTGTTCGAACCTAATCATTCAAGGAGGGCCGTTCCACCGAGACAGCTCTACTTACCGTTGTCAACACAAAGCAGCAGGTTAGAGCTACCAATATGTCATCTGTCCTTTGATCAGATTAAAAGCAAGCTGTATCATATTAGTTAGGTCGAATTATACAGAAGTTTTAAGAATTGATTATCAAGGTCAGCCCCTGTATTGGTAAGTCAGATTGGCCGATGACGCGGCTGCCTTTGCTTACAGCCTGCAACATAAGCATGAATACTGTCAAAGTAAAAAGTATGCGAACCCCTAGGAATTCTCCATATTTATGTCTAATTCCCATATAAAACCTGGCCGTATCTTCATGTCAGTCACAGTAATGAACAAACAGTTTCCTATAGCTAAAGACACACCGATTTTTTAGAGAATTGTTGACCATATTGAATAAATCATTCAAACTGTGAAACTGAAGGTTGGAAAAAGTAAGTGAACCCTAAGCTAATGACTTTTTCTAAAGCTCATTGCAGTCCGAATTTAGCACAGCTGGAGTTCATTTAATGAAAGAAGTTCAGAGGTGTGGTGGCCCAGAATGACTTTGATTGATCAAAAACACTATAAAGTTTGAGCTGGAGCTTTTGACAAGAAGCATATCCAGATGGGAATCATTCCTCGCACAACTGAGCTGTCTGAAGAGCTACGATGGAGAATTGTTCATCTACATATGGCTGGAAAGGGTTACAAAGTCATCTCAAAGATTTGAGATCTTTATCAGTCTACTGTTAAGCAAGCTGTCTATAAATGGAGACCATTTGGTATTGTGGCTACTCTGCCTAGAAGTGGGCACCCTGCCTAGATGACCCCAAGAGCACAACGCAAAGTCAGCAATGAGGTAAAGAAGAATTCTAGAGTGACAGCAAAGGACTTGAAGAAGTCATTAGAAGTGGCTAACATCTTTGTTCATGAGTCAACTAGACGAAAAACACTGAACAAGAAAGGAGTCCATGGCAGGACACCAAGAAGGAAGCCACTGCTATCAAAAAAGAACATCGCTGAACGCCAAGAGCACTTGGACACTCCACAAAGGTACTGGGAAAATGTCTTGTGGAGTGATGAAACCAAAATTGAACTATTTGGGAGGAACAAGCAGAACTTCATTTGGTGTAAAAAGGGCACCACATATCAACATCAAAACATCATCCCTACAGTAAAGTATGGTGGAGGGAACATCAGGATTTGGGCCTGCTTTGCTGCATCAGGGCCATCATTGAGGGCAAAATGAATTCACAAGTGTATCAACAAATTCTCCAGGATAATGCGAGGGTGTCTGTCCATCAACTTAAGCTCAGAAGAGGATGGGTGATGCAACAGGACAATGAGCCCAAACATCGCAGCAAATCCACGGCACAATGGCTTCAGAAGAACAAACTCGGCCATGTGGAGCGGCCCAGTCAGAGCTCAGATCTCAATCCTATTGAATGACTTGAAAAGAGAGAGAGCCACACACAGAAGACAACCAAAGAATATGAAAGAGTTAAGGCAGTTCTGCAGGGAAGAATGGGCTTAAATTCCCCCCTCACGCATGATGTGCAGGTCTGATCTGCAGTTACAGGAAGCGCCTGCCAAAGGAGGGTCAACCAGTTATTAAATCCCAAGATTCATTTACCTTTTCAACTACCACTGGGAATGTTGAATATGTTTGTAAAATAAAGACATGAAAGAGTAGAACTGTTTGTGTGTCATTGGCTTAAGCTCATTGTGTATATCAGAACCTGTGACTTAGGTGAAGATCAGATCACTTTTAATGACCAGTTCATGAAGTAAACCAGATAAGTCCAAAGGGTTCACATACCTTTTACTTTGACTGTACATTCTACAGTAGATAGCATTTAAGTTCCTATGTCAATGCTTCCTCATGAATAAATATCTTAATTAATCAAGGTAAAACAATACGTAATATATCATGAACAAAAAAAAAAAAATTTAAGGGTTTATTAATAAAGGCTTTAGCACTGTGCTTGCTAACTCAGGGCCTCTCACCTGCTTCCAGCTCCAGCAGCTTAGCTCTTATCAGTGAAACTTCATGCTGCGCTTACCAGCACGGCTGCCTAGGATTTTAGTCCTAGTGGATGCTGGTGCAACAAGCAAGTATTAATTGAACAGTTCAGATTCTCCTTTGTGGGTCATCCCGGTTCCAACTTAATGATGAGGGCCAATCAATTAAAATACCTCCAATTTTTATTAGCTCATCCAGGCAAAAAAAGTGCACTAAAATACACTTAGTTTATGTGCACTTATTGTGTTAAAAGTGTGCTATTTTCATGCACTAATTTTGTACTAAGTGTGCTAATGTACTATCATTAATGTAACTAAATATATACTTAAATACAACTCAGTGTAGGGCCTACATGAATGTGCTATTTTGAGACACCAATAAGATGTGCTTAAAAGTACACGTTTTTTTAAATTATTTCTGTACTTTCATAAATGAACTTTGTTTCTGCTTGAAGTATATTTGAATCCACATTTTAGAGACTTGTGAATACAGTGAACCCTCGTTTATCACGGTTAATCCATTCCAGACTCTACCGTGATAAATGAATTTTCGCGCAGTAGGATTCTTTATTTATAAATCGAATATTTTCGCAGTTAGAGTATAGAAAACCCGTTTACGACCTTCTAAATACGTTTTTTAACATTATTAGAGCCCTCTAGACATGAAATAACACCCTTTAGTCACCATTACACTCGTATTACCCGATATATTAGACAAAATAAGAGAAAATAAGACATATTAGACGTTACGAATATCATATTATTACTAGGCTCACCTGCCTTTTAAGGTGACCGACTTTTATCCTCAATTTGTGTGTGCTCCATGTGTACATCAGGCATGTAAGTGTAGGGAATGAGAACATCAAAGTGCCCATTCGTAACATCTCCCGAAAACCTAAGTTTTTTTTTATCCCCGAGTGCCTGTCGTACAATGTCAGCCCGAATCTGTACCACTAAAGACGGAGTTTCATGCACTAAATAAGCTATAGATGAGAATAAGCAAGCACCATCTCCCCTGATATTTACTACACGGTGAGGCATTTGTACTCCATCAACATTAATTATTTCCAGAGACATAATGTTGTCTATTTTTCCAGCACATCGCGCACAAAAGAAAGGAAACAATGGGAGCACCAGAACTCTGCTCACATCGCATCGCTTTGTACCGCAAGTCACAAGTAGTAAGTCTGTGATAAGCGGAATACCACTACGCTTTGCACTCACGGGACGGAAGGACAATCCCGACTGCTTTTATATAGTAGATTATTGTACTGTACATTTAATTACACACACACACAGTTCTTACACACAACCACTAACCTATGAAGGCACGACTTCAGAAGGAGAGTCTTCAGATGGTGCAGTATCTTCAGCAGGTGCGTCGTTGTCTTCTTCCGCTGAAGGAGTACTAGGAGTAGGCAGTGGGTGTCTGGGTGCGCGGCTGAAGAACATCTTGATAGGCAGTTGCTGGCGCTGTCTTTTCATATGCGTGAGGAGGCTTTTGCCATCTTTGATCATATCCAAGAGTTTCACTTTCTCCTGGATAGTAAGCATCTTCCTCCGGCGCTTAGTTTTATTGTCAGAAGGCTTAGAAAAAGGAGCACGTTTAGGAGCCATCTGAGATAAAAGTTCTCAGAAAGCGCATGCGTAGTGACGTAAGCGTGTATGAGAAAAAATCGCGATAGAGTGAAGCCGCGAAAGTCGAAGCGTGATATAGCGAGGTATTACTGTACACTTAAATATATAGGAAATATATTTAAATTTCAATCAAAATGCAAAGATGATACATTGGAAACATATTTGTGATATATTTCAAAAGTATTTACAAGTCAAATATAGCATAATTTTTGTATATTATATTCCAGAAGTGCAGTAAAATACACTTAAAATGAACTTAATAATAGTGGATGAAAGTACACCAAAATTGAACTTATATTTAAAGCATGCATAGCACAGTATTAAGTAATGCACTAAGAACACATTTTTATATATTTTAAGGTAAGTACACTTTGTCTGAGTACACTTAATATCAATTTAAGTATTAGTGCAAATTAGTATATTTAGATTACATACACTGAAGTACTCAATGTATTTTTAATTAGTACATTTGTATTATATTTTCTTTGCACTTATTGTTAGCACACAAATGTGTTAGAAATGTACTTTCTGATATTAAAGTATATTTTAGTACAGTCAGTCAGTCAGTCAGTGTCCAACCCGCTATATCCAAACACAGGGTCACGGGGGTCTGCTGGAGCCAATCCCAGCCAACACAGGGCGCAAGGCAGGAACAAACCGCGGGGCAGGGCGGCAGCCCACCACAGTATTTTTAGTACAAGTAAGTATATGTTAATTTTACCGGGGCAAGATTGGGAATGTGAGGAATGTAAAACATGATCAGATGACGGTCATTTCCGGGCCAGGCTGCAAGTACGACCATCAAGTTCTAATGATTGCTATGAAAAGATTATTATTATTAGCAGAAAGAAGTTTACAAGGTGAGGTAATTGTTATGAAAACAGGTACAGCACAAGGTCATTATTACGAAGATAACATGTAAAGTGAATGACGAGAGCTATGTATGAAATGAGGATGTTTTTGTGATTAGAACTGAAATAAAAGCGAACCGCACCCAAACCACCGGGCTCACTTCATGAACTGAGACAGGCTTTTTTTGTGCTCTGCAATTGTTTTCTATGATGTGCAATAAAATCTAAATTCTGGCTTTCTTTCCGAAGACTCTACTCGTTTTTTCGGAGATTTCTCCACAACACAAGATCTCCCCTCAGCATTCAAAATGGTCAACCACCAGATCCTCCTTGCCACTTTCTCTGACCTTGGCATCCCTGGTTTTATCCTACCTAGTAAGGAGAGATGTCAAGGATGTGACAGGCATGCACTGGGGTGCCCCAAGGATTAGTGCTGGGCCTTCTCCCTACACACCACCTCACTGGGCCCCATCATCCAGTCCCATAGTTTCTCTTGTTGGTGCTGTGCTGCCAGTACACTTCTGTATGTGTCGTTTCTTCTAGAGGACCACATGTTATCAGCTAGGATCTCGGCATATTCTACTAATATTGCAGCCTGTATGAAGCAACATCATTTCTAGTTCAACTTGGCAAAGATGAATTTTCTTGTTGTTTTAAGCCATTCATATGTTCAGCACTCCATCATAGTTCATCATTACTGTCAACAGATGCAAAGCTGGTGCATAACCTATGTGAAACACTGGGGCACGTACAACCACCCCAACCCGACACAGACAGGCAGGATATCCCACAGCACACACCTTAATATATACTTAATATCCACAACAACAGCACAGTCCTTCCACCTCCAATCCTCCACAAGGGCTTTGTCCTTCTTCCTCCTGACTCTTTCCATTAAGTACTTTCTGATATTAAAGAAAGTACTTTAATATCAGTAGGGGTGACTGGCTCCTTTCATAGGGCAACTGGAAGGACCCCAGGTGCCCAACAACTGTGCTGCCAAATAGGGTCCTGCAAGCATCAAGGTACCCCCTGGCAGTGACCATGAGCCTTTTCCAAGCTCATGGCTCATGGCCCTGCTGGAAGCCTAGGTGGCTGCCTCTCTGTTGGTCCAAGGGAGAAGCTATCCTGAAATTCCTCTCTCCCCCTGTCCTTCCATGGTTGGGGTGTCCCAGCCGTCTGCCACACCTTGGAGTGGTGATCAATGACACATCTGGAAGTGTATGCAGCACAGTTCCTGGTCCTGGCTACATGGTCTTTGTCATGTCTAGAATCTGCTGACAGACACACCGGCATGTGTCACCTTGATTTAGTTTAGTCAGTTGATTTAAAACACAGTGGCATGTCTGGTGTTCAATCAACTGAGGTGGGCACATGTCACTCCTTTCTTCAGATCACTACATTTTCACCTTGTAGGAGAACATCCATCCATTTTCCAACCCGCTGAATCCGAACACAGGGTCACGGGGGTCTGCTGGAGCCAATCCCAGCCAACGCAGGGCACAAGGCAGGAACCAATCCCGGGCAGGGTGCCAACCCACCGCTGGACACACACAAACACACCCAGCACACATTAGGGCCAATTTAGAATCTCCAATCCACCTAACCTGCATGTCTTTGGACTGTGGGAGGAAACCCACGCAGACACGGGGAGAACATGCAAACTCCACACAGGGAGGATCCAAGTAGCGAACCCAGGCCTCCTAACTGCGAGGCAGCAGCACTACCACTGCGCCACCGTGCCGCCCTGTAGGAGAACATATTAAGTTCAAATTCTTGACTCTTGCTTACAAAGTAGTCAATGGATCAATGACTATATGTATGGAGAGACTTGTGAGGTCCTCTGTTCCTTCTCGACCACTCAAGTCCGCAGATGAACAGCATCTGTCAATGCCACCTCTGCATGGCATCAAATCTCAATCCAGACTCTTATCATGTGTAGCTCCTGGATGGTAGAAAGAGAAGGGAGAGAGGTCCTCTCTGATCATATCACACATGAATAATTTGTACATTGTTTGAATATTCAGTATATGGTTGTGTTTATATTAATATCATTGTTTACCTATTTATATGACCCTGTAGTTAGGATGTAGTGGGTTGGATAATGGATGGATGGATGGATATATATTTAATTTAAAGCATTGTTTCCCCAGTAATGTAGCAGGATTTTGTCAGATCTTCTTTCTACAACAGAAATATCCCAATCCCGTTCTAGGGAGCTTGAATAGCAAGTTATACACATCTTCAGCTTCACATATCACGTAATTCTGGCTTAATCTGTTCCAGAAACACAATTTCAGCTAAATCTGGGCGTTATGGAACTGAATTAGCCCAATTTCTGTGAATCCGGATTTACTTTAATCAGATTTCACACTAATCCTGCTTTTTGGAACAGTCCCCTGAATTGGATTGAGTAGGCTCAAAAATAAGTGGAGAAACATATCAAGAAAAATGTGCTAAGAAAAGATTGTGGGGAAAAATGAGCTGAGACATTTAAGGTAAGATAAATAGATATCTATCTGCTTGTCCAGCTGGTGATGATAAATTAATAATGTAATATGAATATTAATATAGTGTCTTTCACATCTACAGTATCTGTCTATCTATTATGCAGTGCCATATCTATCTATCTATCTATCTATCTATCTATCTATCTATCTATCTGTTATATAGTGTCTTTCACATCTATCTATCTATTGTGGAACGAGCCCAGGACACAGACAGGCGGACAACGTTTGTTCACCCAACACACCCATTTATTCACCACAACTACTATATACAATATTTACAAGTTCAGTGCACGTCCCAGTGCCTCCAGCACCAATTCTCCCAAAGTCCGGGCCTCCCACAGTCTTTCTTGCCCTTCTTCTGGCCGCCTCCAGTCCTCTCTCCAGCTCCGTCCTCTTCCACCTGACTTCCGCTGCTGAATGAAGGGAGGCGGCCCCTTATATAGGAACCCGGATGGGCTCCAGCTGCTTCCCGGCAATCTCCTGCGGACACACCCCCGTGTGGCGGAAGTGCCGGCTGCGCACCCGGAAGCCCTTCGGGTGTCCCTGCTACTCTTCCCCCCAGCACTTCCTGGTGTGGTGGAAGTGCTGAGGTCCAGAGTTGTTCAGGGCTTCCAAGCCCTCTACCCGTGGCCCCCAACACAACCAGGGCGGTCGCCCCCTCGCGGTCTGGAGGAGGTACAAGCCCTTCTCCGGTCCTCCTGGGCGTCCCGGCTGAGGTTCCACCCCCAGCCACATGAGACACTATCTATCTATCTGTCATATAGTGCCTTTCATATCTATCTATCTATCTTTCATATAGTGCCTTTCATATCTATCTATTATATAGTGCCTTTCATATCTATCTATCTATTATATAGTGTCTTTCATATCTATCTATCTATCTTTCATATAGTGCCTTTCATATCTATCTATTATATAGTGTCTTTCATATCTATCTATCTATTATATAGTGTCTTACACATCTATCTATCATATAGTGCCATTTATATCTATTTATGTATCTTCAGTATAAATAAAATCATAAGCTGTTATTTGTTTGTTCACCAGTCACACAAAAACAGCTGAACTGATTTTCACTGACTTTTGCATGTGTGTTATCATCGGTCCACTTTAAAATATACATTGATGAATATATTTTTGCTCCTTGTGTGCCGACCAGCCAAGACATGGACTCTACAAGTGCCTCTGAATTTGTCCTGCGCTATCTGGCACAAGGACTTTAGTAGCAGAACCACTAACTCTTGTAAGCTCAAAGATGAAGATACTGCAGGTCAGACTTGTCGCTCCAACACATCCCATAGATTTTCAGTTGGACTGAGTGCTGGAAACATTGGAGGCCAGAGCAAAACCTTGAACTCTTCATTAAGTTCCTCAATCCATTCCAGAAAAATGTGTGCAATGTGGCAGGGAGCATTATCCTGGCTAAAGGTTCCACTTCCACTGGGCAATGTCATTGTCATGGATAGGTGTACCCGGTCTGCACAATGTTAGGTAGGTGGCACAAGTCAAATTAATGTTCACATGAATGCCAGGGTTTCCTAGCAGAACACTTCCCAGAACCTGACACTCCTTTCATCAGCTTGTGTTCTTCCCATGTGCATGCTGGTGCCATCTCTTCCCCAGGAAAATAACACCCACATACCCAGCCATTCACATGATTCAACAGAAAATGGGATTCATTGAACCAGGAAAACTTCAAAGTCCAGTTCTGACATTCACATGCCCATTGTATGTGCTTTCGAGGGTGGGCAGGGTATAGCACAGCCACTCTGACTGGCCTGCAGCTACACAGTGCCATACACAGCAGGATGAGTCCTAACACAGCTCCTGTATCCATCATTAAAATGATTTGTGATTTGTGCCACAGTAACCTCAATGGGCTTAATGCCAATTCCAAGCGTCTGCTGGTGTGGTGTAAACCAGGCTTCCTGCCATTGGGTTCTTCCAGACTGCATTGAGCGTAGTGTAAACTTTGGGGGAGGAGGGGTAATTTCAGGGTCTGGGCTAGGGACCTTGGTTCTAGTGAAGGGTACATTTTGAGTATTGTCCTCTTCCAACTTTGTGGCAATAATTTAGTGATGGACCTTTTCAGTTCCAGGATGGCTGTGCCCCATAAACATGGTCAAGTCTATTAAGACATGGAGGAACATGAGTGGGCTGCACAGAGTCATGACCTCAACCCCACTGAACACCTTTGGGAAGAAGTGGAACTTCGATTGTGAGCGACGTCTTCTCGTCCAACATCAGTACCTGGCCTCACAAATGCTCTTTTGGTTGAAAGGGCACACATTCCCATAGACACACTCCAAGGTCTTGTGGAAAGAAGAGCAGAGGCTGTAATGGGGTGGTGGGGATGACAACACTATGTACAGTAAATGCCCGGGGCTTTGCAATGGAATATCATATACAAGCTCATATACGGTGCCCACCATAGGGTTTCGAACAAAGACATTTTTCCTCGATTTCCCCCTCTGCTCCAAAGTTTAAAATTATAAATGAAGTAATTCAGACATTGTGATTAAAGTGAACATCACAGAGACGACTATTAGCAGAAGACTTCAAGAACAGAAACACAGAGGACACACTGCAAAATGAAGACCACAAAAACAGGATGGCCAGATGACAGTTTGTGACCAAGGACCTCAAAGAGCCTGCAGAATTCTGGGAAAAGGTCTTGTGGGCAGACAAGACAAAAATGAACCTCATCAGAGTGATGGCGAGAGCAAAGTGTGGAGACCACATGGAACTGCCCAAGAGCCAAAGCAGACCACCTCATCTGTTAAAACATGGTGGTGCTGGGGGTGTTATGTCTTGGACATCTATGGCTGCCACAGGTCCTGGCACACTTCTCTTCATTGATGATGGGACTGCTGATGGCACAATCAATACTGAGATGTGTAGAAACATCTGATCTGCTCAAGTTCCAGTAGATGACTCCAAACTTAGTGGACGGCACTTCATCCTACCACAAGATGATGAGCCAAACAGACTGCTGAGGTGACACAGAAGTGAAAAAATGGAAAATTCTGGAATGGCCAGCCAAGTCCCCTGATTTCAATCCAAATGAGCAGGCCTTCCATATGCTGAAGAGAAAACTTAAGGGGACAAACCCCCTGACACAAGAAGGAACTGAAGCTGGCTGTATGAGAGGCCTGACAGAGCATCACCAGAGAAGACCCTCAGAACCTACTGATGTCTGTGAATCTCAGACTTCAAGCAGTCATTGCATGCTGGGATAAATATGATGGCTTTAGTAGACCTGCCAAACATTATGAAATGGGGTGGGGGGCCTGTGTATTAAAAGTGTTGTGTGACTGAAATGTCTGCAAATCCCCTTAAATGAAAGTCTGTAATGTGCACGTCAATCACAATATCTGAAATGTTTAATATGTAATTTTAAACTATGGAGCAGAGGAGTAAACATGAAGAATGTGTCTTTGGAGGGCACTGAAGGTGTGATGGTCAGGCGTCCACACACTTTTGACAATGTATTGCATTTTGTGAAGTTAGTAGTTGCCAGGGACAGACTGACCATTAGGGCATTTGGGCAATGCCCGGTGGGCCGTGGACTCTGGTCTGGTCATGGGCCGGCTGTTTCATGAAATAAATTTTATGTACTGGTTACTGTTTGACATTAAAATTAATTTTCTAAACTACTAAACATTATCTGTCCAGTACTGCGATTTATATAGTCCTATATAATATACTGCATTACGTCATCAGGTTGTTTTAATTGTCAGTACACAACGTGGCAGTGAAAAATTTCGTCAAAACTGCCTTTTGCCGATTTCTGTTTCGATACCACGGGCGGCACGGTGGCACAGTGGGTAGCGCTGCTGCCTCGCAGTTAGGAGACCTGGGTTCCCTGCGTGGAGTTTGCATGTTCTCCCCGTGTCTGCATGGGTTTCCTCCCACAGTCCAAAGACATGCAGGTTAGGTGCATTGGCGATCCTAAATTGTCCCTGGTGTGTGCTGGGTGTGTGGATGTGTGTGTGTGTGCCCTGCAGTGGGCTGGCATCTTGCTTGGAGTTTGTTTCCTGCATTGCGCCCTGTGTTGGCTGGGATTGGCTCCAGCAGGCCCCCGTGACCCTGTAGTTATTGCAGGTTATAGCAGGTTGGATAATGGATGGATGGATTTTTCGATACCGCTACATTTCCATTAGCATATACATTATTGCAATTTATTTGATCTCATATCTAGTATTTTTAGTTTAGATTATGTATTATGCATTTTATTGTTCTCTGGTCGTCGGCGTGAGTGATAATTAGTGGTTTTCAGCTGCGATTATTAATATGATGAAATAAAGTTATAAAGCACAGGACAGGAATTTTTCATATTAGGACGGAAAATTTATACAGGGTGGGCCATTTATATGGATACACCTTAATGAAATGGGAATGGTTGGTGATATTAACTTCCTGTTTGTGGCACATTAGTATATGTGAGGGGGGAAACTTTTCAAGATGGGTGGTGACCATGGTGGCCATTTTGAAGTCGGCCATTTTGGATCCAACTTTTGTTTTTTCAATAGGAAGAGGGTCATGTGACATATCAAACTTATTGGGAATTTCACAAGAAAAACAATGGTGTGCTTGGTTTTAACGTAACTTTATTCTTTCATGAGTTATTTACAAGTTTCTGACCACTTATAAAATGTGTTCAATGTGCTGCCCATTGTGTTGGATTGTCAATGCAACCCTCTTCTCCCACTCTTCACACACTGATAGCAACACCGCAGGAGAAATGCTAGCACAGGCTTCCAGTATCTGTAGTTTCAGGTGCTGCACATCTCGTATCTTCACAGCATAGACAATTGCCTTCAGATGACCCCAAAGATAAAAGTCTAAGGTGGTCAGATCGGGAGACCTTGGGGGCCATTCAACTGGCCCACGACGACCAATCCACTTTCCAGGATACTGTTCATCTAGGAATGCTCGGACCTGACACCCATAATGTGGTGGTGCACCATCTTGCTGGAAAAACTCAGGGAACGTGCCAGCTTCAGTGCATAAAGAGGGAAACACATCATCATGTAGCAATTTTGCATATCCAGTGGCCTTGAGGTTTCCATTGATGAAGAATGGCCCCACTATCTTTGTACCCCATATACCACACCATACCATCAATTTTTTTGTTCCAACAGTCTTGGAGGGATCTATCCAATGTGGGTTAGTGTCAGACCAATAGCGGTGGTTTTGTTTGTTAACACAAACACAATGGGCAGCACATTGAACACATTTTATAAGTGGTCAGAAACTTGTAAATAACTCATGTAAGAATAAAGTTACGTTAAAACCAAGCACACCATTGTTTTTCTTGTGAAATTCCCAATAAGTCTGATGTGTCACATGACCCTCTTCCTATTGAAAAAACAAAAGTTGGATCCAAAATGGCCGACTTCAAAATGGCCACCATGGTCACCACCCATCTTGAAAAGTTTCCCCCCATCACATATACTAATGTGCCACAAACAGGAAGTTAATATCACCAACCATTGACATTTTATCAAGGTTTATCCATATAAATGGCCCACCCTGTAGTTTATCGTTAAGTTAATGGAGAATTTCAATCATGTGAGGTTATCATTATAATTTATTCCATTGTAAATGAGCAGTTTGAGTAATGAGTTGAAAATAATTGTTTCATACCTGTAATCACTTACTTTGCTTTAGGCCGCCTAACCGCCTATATGGGTAATTATTTGGCAGTGAATTAAGCCTCACAGTAAGGAGACCCGGGTTCGCTTCCCGGGTCCTCCCTGCGTGGTGTTTGCATGTTCTCTCCGTGTCTGAGTGGGTTTCCTCCGGGTGCTCCAGTTTCCTCCCACAGTCCAAATACATGCCGGTTAGGTGCATTGGCGATCCTAAATTGTCCCTAGTGTGTGCTTGGTGTGTGGGCGTGTGGGCCTGCGGAGGGCTGGCGCCCTGCCCGGGGTTTGTTCCTGTCTTGTGCCCTGTGTTGGCTGGGATTGGCTCCAGCAGACCCCCTTGACCCTGTGTTTGGATATAGTGAGTTGGATAATGACTGACCGACTATTAACACCTCATCCTCATTAGACCTTGTATTATAGTCGTTCATTTCAGCCATTCAGCGTCTGTTGCCAAATATGGATGAAGCAAGTCTGTGATGTTATCTTTCAGTCAGAGTTTTCCAAATATGGATGAAGCAAAACAGACAGCAGTGGTCAACACTTAAACAATCAGTAGCAGACGCTTATACTGTGGAGGATGACAATGACAGTGACCGTGAACAAGATGAGACAACTGTGTCAACTTACAAGACTTGTAAAGACTGTCCTGTCTGCTGCTACAAGGTGCTACTCCAGTTGAACCTCTTAACTGATTGCTTACAAGAGCATTTGGCTCACCAACAAGCTACTGCTAACGCTGCCTGTGTCGCAAGTGCAGTGTGAAAGATCATTATCTGCGCTGAAGAGAATCAAAAGCCACCTGAGAAGCACAATGACACAAGAACATCTTGAGGCGTTCATGTTGATGTCGGTGGAGAAAAATATCCTAGCCAAACTTGACACTAAGGCCGGGTTTATACTTCACGTGATGCGATGCATGCTGCAGCGGACACCCCGACTACGCAAGCATTTTACTGTTTATAGTTGCGCGTATCTTCTTCATATTTCGGCTAATCCCATTAGGGGTTGCCACAGCGGATCATCTTCTCCCATATCTTTGCATGTCCTCTCTCATCACATCCATAAACCTTAGCGTAGGCCTTCCTCTTCTCCTCTCACCTGACAACTCTATTCTTAGCATCCTTCTCCCAATATACCCAGCATCTCTCCTCTGCACACGTCCAAACCAAAGCAATCTCACCTCTCTGACTTTGTCTCCCAACTTGAGCTGACCCTCTTATGTCCTCATTTCTAATCCTGTCCGTCCTCGTCACACCAAGTGCAAATCTTAGCATCTTTAACTCTGCCACCTCCAGCTCTGTATCCTGTGCCACCGTCTCCAGCCCATATAACATAGCTGGTCTCACCACCATCCTGTAGACCTTCCCTTTCACTCTTGCTGATACCCGTCTGTCACAAATCACTCCTGACACTCTTCTCCACCCACTCCACCCTGCCTGCGCTCTCTTCTTCACTTCTCTTCCACAATCCCCATTACTCTGTACTGTTGATCCCAAGTATTTAAACTCATCCATCCTTCAACAACTCTACTCCCTCATCCTCACCATTCCACTGACCTCCCTGTCCTTCATACACATGTATTCTGTCTTGGTGGTCCTACTGACTTTCATTCCTCTCCTCTCTAGAGCAGATCTCCACCTCTCCAGGGTCTCTTCAACCTGCTCCCTACTATCGCTAGCTGAGAAACCGGAGCACACGGTGGAAACCCAAAAGGAAAACATGCAAACTGCAGGCAGAGAATACCAGTGACATGACTTCCTGCGAGACAGCAGCGCTTCCGCTCCGCCACCGTGTCACCCCCATGTGTGTAATTATTAACAGTATTCATTATTTAAACAAAATTAACGAGTGGAGGAGTTCAAGTATCTCGGGGTCTTGGTCACAAGTGAGGGAAGAATGGAGCGCGAGATCGACAGGCGGATCGGTGCGGCATCCGCAGTGATGCGGGCTCTGCATCGGTCTGTCGTGGTGAAAAAGGAGCTGAGCCGTAAGGCAAAGCTCTTAATTTACCAGTCGATCTACGTTCCTACCCTCACCTATGGTCATGAGCTATGGGTAGTGACCGAAAGAACGAGATCGCGAATACAAGCGGCTGAAATGAGTTTCCTCCACAGGGTGTCTGGGCTTTCCCTTAAAGATAGGGTGAGAAGCTCAGTCATCCGGGAGGGGCTCAGAGTAGAGCCGCCATCGAGAGGAGTCAGATGAGGTGGATCGGGCATCTAATCAGAATGCCTCCTGGACGCCTCCCTGTTGAGGTGTTCCGGGCACATCTAACCGGGAGAAGGCCCCAGGGAAGACCCAGGACACGCTGGAGGGACTATGTCTCCCAGCTGGCCTGGAAATGCCTCGGGATTCCACCGGAAGAGCTGGAAGAAGTGGCTGGGAAGAGGAAAGTCTGGGCATCTCTGGCCCCCGCGACCCGATCTCGGATAAGTGGGAGAGGATGGATGGATGGATGGATAACGATTTATCTGTAAAATGTAACATTCATACTTTAATGCATTTCATCATGAAAGTGATATCAAGAGTAAATCTAAAGATTCTAAATGTGCAAAGAGCTGGAATATCATACATTTAATGTGTTCTGTGTGGTGATCTATTGCTGTTTGCCACTGCTGTCAGGTCAGGAGGAAGTCCAAGAAGCTCGTAGCGATTAAAAATTGGGATGACGTTTACGACGGTCTGCTTTAATGATAAAGTAAACTACGAGGTTAAAGTGGATATTTCGATATTAAAGCCGAAATTTCCACTTTAATCACAAAATACACCTTTTCACCGTGTCCTTAATTTTTTTTCTCTGTGACTCAAATACAGCGCTGTACATTATGTTGCTGTTGTAAAGCTGCAAAAAAAAAAAAAAATACGGCACAAAAGATGGCATGTGAGACTTTTAAAATGTGTCGTGTCATTACAATCGGGAATATGCGACACTTGAACATCAAAACGCCACAAATGCATTTGTATGTCAAGATTTTGCTTTGTTCTCTCCAGAAGGACTGGAACAGAAAATCTCATTATATGCAGCTGATATGGTATTGTATACGAGGTGTGGCAGAAAAATAATGAGACTGGCAACACTGCAAGCGATCTGGCAACGCTGCGCTGTTGTCCTTGATAGAGCACGTGTATCAGTACCCTCCCATAGCTCAGTGCAAGTTTCAACTCCTTCCGTTAACTACGTGATTTTTGTGACTGCTAAGAGCGAAGTTGTGTGGAACAGCGGAATTTGGAGCAACGTTGTGCCATTAAATTTTGTGTTAAGCTTGGAGAATCGGCAAGTGTGACGTTTGAAAAGTTAACACTTTGGCACAAATCATTTTTGGAAGGCAGAAAACACGTTGAAGATGAACACCGTTCAGGGAGGCCTTCAACTTCGAAAACCAATGAAAACATCGAACGTGTGAACACTCTTGTGAGATCAGACCGTCGTTTAACATTAAGAATGTTGAGTGAACAATGACAGGCTCAGAAAAAGGGTCATTCGCGTGAGACCAGACATTGCAGACAAATGGATGCTCCATCATGACAACGCCCCATGTCACACTGCCCTCTCCATAACAGAATTTTTGACCTCAAAAGGCATTCCTGTGGTTCCCCAGCCCCCTTATTCGCCTGACCTCAGTCCGTGTGACTTTTTCCTTTTTCCTAAACTGAAAAATGTCCTCAAAGGACGTCATTTCGTCATTTTGTTTTTAGAAAACATCCAAAAGAGTGTAACGGACATGCTGAAGACCATACCGGTTGAAGACTTCCAGCGCTGCTACCAACAGTGGGAACAACGTCTCCATCGGTGTGTAGCTGCCCAAGGGAACTACTTTGAAGGGGATAACATTGATGTTTGAAAAAAATAAAAACTTTGGTAAATAAAAAATCAGTCTCATTACTTTTCTGCCACACCTCTTATATCGGACCCAGAAAATTTTGTGCCTGCAGTCTTAACAGCACTCACAGAATTTCAAAAGATCTCTGGTCTCAGAATTAATCTGAATAAAAGTGTACTCTTTCCAGTGAACTCTCAAGCATATAATATTAGATTAGACACCCTACCTTTTATCATTGCAGAACAGTTTAAATACCAAGGGGTAAACATCACAAGCAAACATTAAGCTCTTTATCACCAAAATTTCACCGTCTGCATGGAAAAAATTAAACAAGACTTGCATAGATGGTCAACCCTTCATCTCACACTAGCTGGAAGAATTAACACTGTTCCAATAGGAATTCGCCAGGCTAATACTGTGGAGCACTTTAAAAAACTGCTGAAAACACATTACTGTAACATGGCCTTCTCCTAACTTCACCTTAACTTAATCCTGATACTCTGTATGTTCAATTCCTCATAATAACTATTCATGGTGGCTCTAAAATCCGTACTGACCCCAACTCTCTCTTCTGTTTCTTTTTCCGGTTTCTTTGTGGTGGCGGCGGCCTGCGCCACCACCACCTACTCAAAGCATCATGATGCTCCAACATTGATGGACTGAAAGCCAGAAGTCTATGTGACCATCATCATCGAGTCCTTCCATAAGAACCCTAAATACAAAGAGGACTGTTTCATTTATGTTAGGCAGATTGCCCAGAGGGGACTGGGCGGTCTCTTGGTCTGGAATCCCTGCAGATTTTATTTTTTTTCTCCAGCCGTCTGGAGTTTTTTTTTTGTTTTTTCTGTCCACCCTGGCCATCGGACCTTACTCTTATTCTATGTTAATTAATGTTGACTTATTTTTATTTTTTTGTGTCTTCTATTTTTCTATTCTTCATTTTGTAAAGCACTTTGAGCTACATTTTTTTGAATGAAAATGTGCTATATAAATAAATGTTGTTGTTGTTGTTGTTAAGATGAATATTCTTCCTAAGCTCTTTTTTTATTTCAAAACATCCCAATATACATTAATAAATCATTCTTTAGGCAATTAGATTCAACAATAACCTTTATTTGGAACTCAAAACATCCATGCATCAAAAGAGCGACCTTACAAAGACAAAAGGCAGAAGGCGGCATGGCTCTTCCTAACTTCCAGTTTTATTACTGGGCAGCAAATATACAGGCGATAAGAACCTGGACACAAATAGAAGAACATACACAGGCTTGGTCCGCAATAGAAGTAAAATCCTGCAGTACTTCTTTGTATTCCTTGCTCTGTGCTCCAATAAACACACGTTATCGGCAATATACTAATAACCCAATTGTGCTCCACTCACTTAGAACCAATGTAGAAAGCATTTTAAGACAAAGAAGCTTCTATCTGTGGCACCCCTGCAAGAGAACCACCTCTTTCAACCTTTGCAAACATATGCAGTTTTTAATATCTGGAAAAAATTTGGAATTAACTTGCTTAGAGATCTTTATATAGACAACGTCTTTGCATCCTATGAACAATTACATTCCAAATTTAACATTCCAGCTACACATTTCTTTCACTATCTTCAAGTGAGGAACTTTGTTAAACAGAACCTTCCAGATTTTCCTCATCTTGCACCCTCATCCATGCTGGAAAAAATATTGCTCAATCTCAAGGACTTAGACTCCATCTCTACAATATATAAAATCATTTTACAATCCCTCCCTCTCAAAGATCCAAGAGGACACTGGGAAAAAGATCTCTCAATTAATATATCAGAAAAGGAGTGGAAAGTAGCAATGCAGAGAATTCACTCGAGCTCCATATGCGCAAAGCATACAATTATACAACTCAAAATTATATATCGAGCACATCTGTCTCGACTAAAACTCTCCAAAATGTTTCCAGGGCATGATCCAACCTGCGAACGTTGCAATCAAGTCCCAGCCTCACTGGGTCACATGTTCTGGTCCTGCACCAAATTAACATTATTCTGGACCAAAATTTTTAATTACCTTTCAGACAGCCTTGATCTCACAATCCCTCCTAACCCATTAACAGCTGTGTTTGGGGTTCTTCCAGAGGGGCTTAAAGTGGAGAAAGACAAACAAATTGTGATTGCATTCACTACACTTTTGGCACGCAGACTTATTCTAATAAACTGGAAGAACCCAAACTCTCCTCTTTTAAGTCAAGTGGGAAACCGATGTGTTATACTATTTGAAATTGGAAAAAATCAAATACTCAGTTAGAGGATCCGTACAGACTTTTTTCAAAACATGGCAGGATATAATCAGTAACATTTTAAAATAAGGTCATGAAGCACAGAGAATTTAT
>JANRMT010062789.1:11067170-11115907 GCA_026402145.1 Polypterus bichir lapradei | reverse complement strand
AGTCCTGACCTTAATCCAATCGAAATGTTGTGAAGGACCTGAAGCGAACAGTTCATGTGAGGAAACCCACCAACATCCCAGAGTTGAAGCTGTTCTGCACAGAGGAATGGGCTCCAAGCCGGTGTGCAGGAATGAGCAAAGGTTACCGGAAACGTTTAGTTGCAGTTATTGGGGGGTCACACCAGATACTGAAAGCAAAGGTTCACATACTTTTGCCACTCACAAATATGTAATATTCAATCATTTTCCTTAATAAATAAATGACCAAGTATAATATTTGTGTCTCATTTGTTTTAACTGGTTTCTCTTTATCTACTTTTAGGACTTGAGTGAAAATCTGATGATGTTTGAGGTCATATTTATGCAGAAATATAGAAAATTGTAAAGGGTTCACAAATTTTCAAGCACCACTGTACAGAAAGAGGCATTTTTATATGCAGAGTCCCCCATTTCTCCCTGATTTCCCCCTCTGCTCTGCAGTTCGGAATTCCAAATCAAGCAATTCAGACCCAGTGATTGAAGTGCACATTGCAGACTTTCATTTAAGGGGATTTGCAGACATTTCGGTCACACAACACTTTTTCTACACGGCCCTGCCATTTGAAGGCACCTCAGTGGTTGGGCACAGCAATGGCAGGTCTATTAAAAGCCATTGTCATATTTAGGATTTTGTCACGTATCCCTCACATGCAATTACCACCTGAAGTCTATGATTGACAGGCATCACCAGGGGCTGGGGGACTTCTCTGGTGATGATCTGCCAGGCCTCTCATGCAGCCATCTTCAGCTCTTGCTTGTTTCGGGGGGCTTGTCCCCTTAATTTTTCTCTTCAGCATATGGAAGGCCTGCTCAGTTGGATTGAAATTGGGGGACCGGCATGGCCATTCTGGAATTTTCCATTTTTTAATTTTGAAACACTAACAGATGAGGTGGTCTGCTTTGGATCTTGGGCAGTTCTTTCTTGTCGCCACACTTTGCTCTCACCATCACTCTAATGAGGTTCAACTTTGTCTCATCTGTCCACAAGACATTTTCCCAGAATTCTGCAGGCTCTACAAAGTCCTTTGTCACAAACTGGCAAATCCTGTATTTTGTGGTCTCCATCTTCCAGTGTGGCCTCTGTGTTTCTGTTCATGAAGTCTCTTGCTGATAGTCTTCTCTGACACGTCCACATCGGCCCCCTGGAGACTGTTTCTGGTCTGTCAGATTGGGGTTTGGGGTCTTTTTCTTGACCATAGTGAGGATTCTTCTGTCATCAGCACTAGAGGTCTGTCTTGGCCTAGCAGTCCCTTTATGATTACTGAGCCCACCAGTGTGTTCTTTCTTCTTCATGATATTCCAGACAGTTGATTTTGGTCATCCTAAAGTCTTCCCGATGTCTCTAATGGTTTTATTCTTGTTTTTCAGCCTCATAATGGCTTCTTTGACTTTCATTGGCAGAGCTGTTGTCTTCATATTGAACAATGGCCACTACAGACTCCAAAGGGTAGAAGCAAGACGAGGTGTCTTATGATGCCATGAAACCCACCTGAGGAATCACAAACACCTGTGATGGCAATTATCCCAAACATAAGGGTGGGGGGGGCACCATGTAGAAGAAGTGTTGTGTGACTGAAGCGTCTTCAAATCCCTTTATATGAAAGTCCACAATGTGCACTTTAATCACAATGTCTACATTTTTGGATTTGTGATTCTAAAATGTGGAGCAGAGTAGGGGGATTGGGGTGTCAGGGAAAAATGTGACTTTGTCCCGAACGTTATGTAGGGCACTGTAGTACCCTGCCTTATACTGTTCCATGAAAAAGTTTGGACACCCCTGGCCCTCTATGAGCCACCCCCAGAATTTTAAAACTGACATGTTTCAGATGTAAGCATTTAGGGTTATCATCTTAGACTGTTTCAAAGTCAGCGATTACAAATGTGAGGTTATTTCTGATTTTTGTTCCTTTAGTTGCTGTCTGAGTGAAAGGGAAGGTCTACAGGACGGTAATGAGGCCAGCTATGTTATATGGGCTGGTGACGGTGGCACAGGAGACAGAGCTGGAGGTGGCAGAGTTAAAGATGGTAAGATTTGCATTGGGTGTGACGAGGATGGACAGGATTAGAAATGAGGACATTAGAGGATCAGCTCAAGTTGGACGGTTGGGAGACAAAGTCAGAGAGGCGAGATTGTGTTGGTTTGGACATGTGCAGGGGAGAGATGCTGAGTATATTGGGAGAAGAATGCTAAGGATAGAGCTGCCAGGGAAGAGGAAAAGAGGAAGGCCTAAGTGAAGGTTTTATGGATGTGGTGGAGAGAGGACATGCCGGTGATGGGTGTAACAGAACAAGATGCAGAGGGCAGAAAGATATGGAAGAAGATGATCCGCTGTGACAATCCCTAATGGGAGCAGCTGAAAGAAGAAGAAAAAGAAGAAGCAGCTGTCTGTGGACCTCTACTATTATATGGCAAATAACAATTTTTTATTACAACTGTGGTAGAAGCGTTTGGTTGGCGCCAACCCAACACAGACTGACACCAGAGGCACAGGTGAAAATGAAAATAAAAGATTTATTTTGTCTTTAGCCGTGTGGCACGTCTTCCCTGTGTCCCACTGGCCCTACACTGTCCCCAAAAACACACCAAACGAAAACACCAAAAAAATCACACACTTCTTTCTCCTCTACTCCTCCCAGGCAGCTTTGTTGTTGTTGCTGTTGGTGTTGGAGGTGGTGGTGGTGGTGGTGGTGGTGATGATGATGATGTTGTTGTTGTTGTTGTCCTTTTCCTCTTCCTCCTCCCGACTCTGGCGCCTCGAGTAGTTGCTGCAGCCTCTTCTTATAGCCCACCTGGATGTGCTTCAGGTGATAATGAACCTAATTCAGGCTGCACTTCCGGGTGTGGCTGCATTCCAGCCCACAGGGGCTCGTTAAGCCGTGCAGCTCCTCCTGGTGGTGGCCACGGAGCCCAACAGGGCTAAGTCCTGAAGTCCCACCCCTGTGGCCCCTATGTAACCCAGAAGGGCTGCCACCACACATTCCGGGGGACGTAGTGTGCATCCTATGGCTGCTCCCCCGGTCCCAGTGTCAAAGAAGTGTCCTGGCCGGGACCCATGCCCGCCACACAACTAAAAATATTTAGACTTTAAACATTCAAATTGAAGCCATCCATCCATCCATCCATCCTCTTCCGCTTATCTGGGGTCGGGTCGCAGGGGCAGCAGTTTGAGCAGAGAGGCCCAGACTTCCCTCTCCCTGGCCACTTCTTCCAGCTCTTCCGGGAGAATCCCAAGGTGTTCCCAGGCCAGCCGGGAGACATAGTCCCTCCAGCGTGTCCTGGGTCTTCCCCGGAGCCTCCTCCCGGTTGGATGTGCCCAGAACACCTCACCAGGGAGGCATCCAGGAGGTGTCCTGATCAGATGCCCGAGCCACCTCATCTGACTCCTCTCTATGATGAGGAGCAGCGGCTCTACTCTGAGCCTCACCCGGATGACTGAGCTTCTCACCCTATCTTTAAGGGAAAGCCCAGACACCCTGCGGAGGAAACTCATTTCAGCCGCTTGTATTCGCGATCTCGTTCTTTTGGTCACTACCCACAACTCATGACCATAGATGAGGGTAGGAACATAGATCGACAGGTAAATTGAGAGCTTTGCCTTACGGCTCAGCTCCCTTTTCACCACGACAGACCGATGCAGAGCCCGCATCACTGTGGATGCCTCACCGATCCGCCTGTCGATCTCACGGTCCATTCTACCCTCACTCGTGAACAAGACCCCGAGATACTTAAACTCCTCAAACTGAAGCACACATTTTAATATATCAAGTGTCTGACGCCACTCTTCTTGTTAATCATGTACTTCTATCTCAGGAGTTAAATCCTTACATTTCTTATGAACACCCTGAAGTATGGTGGTGTATTACTGTGAAGTCTGTGAGACTTACCAGGTACGTTCATCAGGCTCATCCACTCCTGCCCTTTAAGATTAACACAAACACACAGGTACACACACCTACACACAGAGATCTTATCCAAAGTCCGGAGTGGAACAATTGTCCACCACTCCGCAATATTCCACACAGGATTCTCTCCAAACACATACATATGGAGATCTTAGCCAGACAAGGTCTCGAGTGGTGCCAACTGCCAGTCACTCCACAATATTCCACATAGGATTCTCTACAAAGTGATTCACTGTCACCAGCACAAAGAAACACGCAGGTGTCCTCGTAACACGCGTAAAAGCTCGGCTCATTTGGTCAGATGTCACTTGCCAACCAAACAATGTCATACTTTTACTGCAGTTGTTCTAATTATTGAAGAGTGACCTCGATAGCCCCAGTAAACCCTGTGGGCAAAAAAAGCAGCAATTTTCCCCACTCTAGGTACCATCTTATTATTTCAATCACTCTAGGAATTGACAAATGACAGAAAATATAACAGCAATGTTGTATTTATTAACATAACAATACCAAATAGAAGACAATAGAATAGATAGCAATGTCTGAATATTAACAGTCTTGGAAAAGCTTACTGATATTCAGAAATGTCAAAGGGTGGATGTTGTACTGGAAGACTTTTCATTTATCGATTGATGTTATTTGTAAATTACGATCTCCAATGTTCAGATGAAATGCTCACGTGTGTCTTAATCTCTCGTTGCCCTTCTTTCGTCATCTCTTTGGCTCCTTGGATGAGGCATTTTTAACTTGCACTGCATTTTTATCACTCTTTAATTAATATCATTTTAATTGTTATTTATCAGTATGCTGCTACTGGAGTATGTGAATTGCCCCTTGGGGATTAATAAAGTATCTATCTATCTATGTTTATATTAAAATATACACATGGGGTTTTGGGACATGTGACATTTCACACATTTGATTGGCTATCTCGTCCTGATGACGAATGACTCTGATCAGAGTGTTTGATCTTTAAAGTACCTCCGTACTTCTTCCATTCTCAAGCTGTGCACTAATTTTGTGATCCCCAACCCTGCAACATCCATCTGTTACCAGGTTATAAATGAATTAAAACAGCTTCTGTGGCATCTGGTCTTTTTTCATATTTAAGGATCAAAAACTTAATTGAAAAAGAAACCGACTGGAACAGATGCATAAATTATTGATGTAATGCAGGAAGAATCTACCAAAAAGGGTGCATGCAATGCCCGCAATTAAAGTCCTGTAAATTCTGTTCATCCTGATTGTAAGAGAACAGACAGAACACGATAAAGAGTTGGGGAACCACCCCGGTGACTCCGCATAACTGAAGTGCAAAAAGCACAAAAGACATGCAGAATAATCTAAAAAATGTCATTCCACACGTGAGTTCCCACTTGAACTGTCTCAAGATGGTGGCTCTTCCGGTCTCAAGTCCTTCCAACAGGAAGAGGCGGGTCCAGAAGGACAGATACCGGAAGTGACATCAGAGGTGTTACAGCTGCCAATCTTTCACTTCAGCAGCAGGAGGAAGGGAATTGGCATTAGGACACAGCGCCACCCACTGGAGTGGTAGGGAATTACAATCATCAGAGCTCTGAAGCTGTGCCCTAAGTGCCCGCATGCGGCATGGTTCATTTGAGGAAAATAATTCAAATTGAATATAAATAATCTGCAGTTCAAATCTTGAAGATTTTCAATTCCATGACAGGCAGCTTACACTAATTCAGGCTTTTTGAATATTTAATCTATATTCAAATCATGGTTTGTTTTATTGGACAATGTTATCATTTCATGTTACATATTTTAGAATCCTCAGAAAGAGAATATTTTGATTAGTTCAAGTGTATCACGGTCAAGAAACCAAATGGAACAGATGCATCAATTATAGATGTAATGCAGGAAGAATCTACCAAAAAAGGTGCATGCAATGCCTGTAATTAAAGTCCTGTAAATTCTGTTCATCCTGATTGTAAGAGAACAGACAGATTACGACAAAGAGTTGGGGAACCACCCCGGTGACACGGTATAATTGAAGTGCAAAAAGCACAAAAGACACGCAGAATAATCTGAAAAATGTCTTTTCACACGCGAGTTCCCAATTGAACTGTCTCAAGATGGTGGATCATCCGGTCTCAAGTCCTTCCAAAAGGAAGAGGCAGGTCCAGAAGGAAAGACACCGGAAGTGACATCAGAGGTGTTACAGCTGCCATTCTTCCAGTTCTGGAGGAAGGGAAAAGGTGTTAGGACACAGCGCCACCCACTGGAGTGGCAGGGAATTACAATCATCAGAGCTCTGAGGCTGTGCCCTAAGTACCCGCATGTGGCACGGTTCATTTGAGCAAAATAATTCAAATTGAATATAAATAGTCTGCAGTTCAAATCTTGAAGATTTTCAATTCCACGACAGGAAGTTACACTAATTCAGGCTTTTGCATATTGAATCTATAATCAAATCATGGTTTGTTTTATTGGACAATGTTATCATTTGCCTCACAGTTAGGAGATGCAGGTTCACTTCCCGGGTCCTCCCTGTGTGGAGTTTGCATGTTCTCCCCGTGCCTGCGTGGGTTTCCTCCCACAGTCCAAAGACATGCAGGTTAGGTGCATTGGTGATTCTAAATTGTCTCAAGTGTGTGCTTGATGTGTGTGTGTGTGTGCGTGTCCTGTGGTGGGCTAGCGACCTGCCCTGCCTGGTTTGTTTCCTGCCGTGCGCCCTGTGTTGACTGGGATTGGCTCCAGCAGACCCCCATGACCCTGTAGTTAGGATATAGCGCGTTGGATAATGGATGGATGGATGTTATCATTTCATATTACATATTTAAGAATCCTCAAAAAGAGAATATTTTGATTAATTCAAAATTAGTATCACGGTCTTGACGTTAGACTTTCAAAAAAGTTAAACTGGGAGTGTCTGGCGCGAAAGGGGAGAATTGGGAGCTGTTAACATTTTTGTTTCCTGATAAAAAAATGCTGCAGGTTTTCATTCTAACCCTCTACTTAATTAGTGACCAGTAGCTGGTAATTAACTTCTTTTGCCTTAATGTTAATTGACTTGACTCAGACCTCTAAATTGTTTCTTTTTTCTTTAATTAGCAGCCAAATAATAACGAGACGGTCCTCCCTGTGTGGAGTTTGCATGTTCTCCCCATGTCTGCGTGGGTTTCCTCCGGGCGCTCCGGTTTCCTCCCACAGTCCAAAGACATGCAGGTTAGGTGGATTGGTGATTCTAAATTGGCCCTAGTGTGTGCTTGGTGTGTGGGTGTGTTTGTGTGTGTCCTGCGGTGGGTTGGCACCCTGCCCGGGATTGGATTCCTGCCTTGTGCCCTGTGTTGGCTGGGATTGGCTCCAACAGACCCCCGTGACCCTGTTGTTTGGATTCAGCGGATTGGAAAATGGATGGATAATAATGAGACACAAAATGCGCTGCTGCAAGACCAACTAACCTGCACCCATCACACAATATCTGAAAACAAAGGAAGGTGAAGGTCTCAGTAATGCTCACCTAAACACTTTGACGGAGTTCTTAGCAAAAAAATATATATAAAAAAAAGATCTTTAACTGACACGATATTATTCAAAAATTCAGTTCTTCGTTCAGCTGCTCCCATTAACGGTTGCCACAGAGGATCATCTTCTTCCATATCTTCCTGTCCTCATCATCTTGTTCTGTCACACCCATCACCTGCATGTCCTCTCTCACTACATCCATAAACCTCCTCTTAGGCCTTCCTCTTCTCCCCTTACCTGACAGCTCTATCTTTAGCACCCTTCTACCAATATACTCAGCATCTCTCCTCTGCACATGTCCAAACCAACGCAATCTCGCCTCTCTGACTTTGTCTCCCAACCGTCCAGCCTGAGCTGACCCTCTAATGTCCTCATTTCTAATCCTGTCCATCCTCGTCACACCCAATGCAAATCTTACCATCTTTAACTCTGCCACCTCCAGCTCTGTCTCCTGTATCACCGTCACCAGCCCATATAACATAGCTGGTCTCACTACCATCCTGTAGACCTTCCCTGTCACTCTTGCTGATACCCGTCTGTCACAAATCACTCCTGACACTCTTCTCCACCCATTCCACCCTGCCTGCATTCTGTTTTTCACGTCTCTTCCACAATCCCCATTACTCTGTACTGTTGATCCCAAATATTTAAATTCATCCACCTTCACCAACTCTACTCCCTCATCCTTACCATTCCACTGTCCTCCCTCTCATTCACACACATGTATACTGTCTTGGTGGTCCTACTGACCTTCATTCCTCTCCTCTCCTCTCATACCTCCACCTCTCCAGGGTCTCCTCAACCTGCTCCCTACTCTCTCTACAAATCACAATGTCATCAGCAAACATCACAGTCCACGGGGACTCCTGTCTAATCTCATCTGTCAACCTGTCCATCACCATTGCAAATAAGAAAGGGCTCAGAGCCGATCCCTGATGTAATCCCACCTCCATTGCTCCTACCACAGACCTCACCACGGTCACACTTCCCTCGTACATATCTTGTACAACTCTTATGTACTTCTCTGCCACCCCTGACTTCCTCATACAATACCACAACTCCTCTCGTGGCACCCGTCATTTGCTTTCTCTAGTTCCACAAAGACGTAATACAACTCCTTCTGGCCTTCGCTATTCTTCTCCATCAACACCCTCAGAGCAAACATCGCATCTGTGGTGCTCTTTCCTGGCTTGAACATACTGCTGCTCACTAATCATCACCTCACTTTTTAACTGAGCTTCCACTTATATTTCCCATAACTCCCATGTGAGGCGAGTACACTGGCACAAAAATGGCTGCCATCACATCACCGGTGGCTGAAGTTGCTCCCCACTCATTATGGAAAGCACTTTGAGTAGCAAGAAAAGTGCTATATAAATGTAAAGAGTTATTATTATCAAAAGGATAAGTAATGGTAAAAATTTTCTGCATACAGCTGGAATTCATGTCACAGAAAAGTCAACCATCAATGGAGAAACCTACACTTCCAAAATGAACTTGTTACATGAGACCATCAAGCAGAAACATCACGGAAGAGGGTCATCAGGAGTGTTTTTTCTTCAAGACAACACACCATCCCACAAATGACAAAAATCAAAGGTTGATAATCAGGGAAAGTGGCTTCACAGAGCTTAACCATCCACCACAGTTCAGACCCGGCCCTCATTTATGAAGCTTCTGTGCACCCAGACAGAGGTTTGAGATGAGTGTACACAGCTTCTCATGTAAACGTCAGGTCAGGTCAGGTTGGGGAGCCTGCACTGGTACAGCCTGTTGCCACACCAACCACATGACAAAACCGCTTGTGGTTGGTAACCCCCCCAGGCAGACATGCAGTTTACTCCCACCCTCTGGAAATTACCACCTATCTGCCACAGCCAGGTGTTACGTGGGCATCCCCTTGGCCTGGTCCAATCACCCGGGTCCTCAACAATTATGATCCTGTGAGACGGATCACCCTTAGGGAATCGCACCACATGGCCATAGTGCTGTAACTGACGCTCCCTCACAGTGGAGGTCATGTGTCTCGTTCGGGACTTCACAAGTAACACAAAGTCAAACCAGTAGTAGTAAAACTGCTAGGGAGTCTTTGGGTTGCTTTTTGTCCCGAAGACCACACGCACCTAGTAACACATCACATAATAAGATAATTTGCAGCCGTGTCCAGTTCTCCTAACGTATTCGCAGCACTTTACTGCGCTCATATTGCAATAAGGGCACCTAGTGAGAATGAAGCTGCTCTTGTTAACTGTGCACCGTGACATTCCATTAACGCACAAGTCATCTGTGCTGCCGAGATGGGACTGACAGACGTTGTGTCTCCACGGCATGGGTCAACCTATGATTCATTTATTTTGAGTTAAAGTAGCTTTTGCAGACGTTACGGTGCTGAACGTGGTGGCTGGCTTGTTGGTAAGGAAGCTGGCTGGACCCTCGCTTCAAAGGGTCATTTCTTGTTTCATTATTTTATGCAATTTATTTGTATTAATATTTATTTCATTTATTATGCACACCTTGTATTTTGGAAAAGGGGAAGGGCTTTAGTTATGTCCCTAATGCTTTGTCCCACAAGGGGCGGGGCCACCTGTCAATCACCACCAGGAATGCCCCTCCTCTCCACCCTACAGGTGCATCTCAATAAATTAGAATATCATCAGTCAGTCAGTCATCGTCCAACCCGCTATATCCTAACTACAGGGTCACGGGGGTCTGCTGGAGCCAATCCCAGCAAACACAGGGCGCAAGGAAGGAACAAATCCTGGGCAGGGTGCCAGCTCACCGCAGGGCACACACACACACCAAGTACACTCTAGGGACAATTTAGGATCGCCAATGCACCTAACCTGCATGTCTTTGGACTGTGGGAGGAAACTTACGCAGACATGAGGAGAACATGCAAACTCCATGCAGGGAGGACCCGGGAAGCAAACCCAGGCCTCCTTACTGCTAGGCAGCGGCACTACCACTGCGCCACCCAGAATATCATCAAAGTTAATTCCATCCATCCATCCATTATCCAACCCACTGTATCCTAACTACAGGGTCATGGGGGTCAGCTGGAGCTGGTCTCAGCCAACACAGGGTGCCAGGCAGGAAACAAATCCTGGGCAGGGTGCTAGCCCACCGCAGTTCAAAGTTAATTTATTTTAGTAATTCAATTCAAAAAGTGAAACTCGTATATTATAAAGATTCATTAAACACAGCGTGATATATTTCAAGCATTTATTTCTTTTCATTTAGCTGATTATGGCCTACATGTAATGAAAACTCAAAATTCAGTATCTCAGATAATTAGAATATTCCATAATGATTTTTAATACAGAAATGTTGGCCTACTGAAAGTATGTCCATGTACACACTCAATACTTGGTTGGGGTTCCTTTGGCATGAATGACTGCATCAATGTGGCGTGGCATGGAGGCGATCAGCCTGTGGCACTGCCGAGGTGTTATGAAAGCCCAGGATGTTTTGATCGTGGCCTTCAGCTCATCTGCATTGTTGGCTCTGGTGTCTCTCATCTTCCTCTTCCTCACAGATTCTCTATGGGTTTAGGTCAGGCGAGTCTGCTGGCCAATCAAGCACAGTGATACCATGGTCATCAAACCAGGTATTGGTACTTTTGGCACTGTGGGCAGGTGCCAAGTCCTGCTGGAAAATGAAATCGGCATCTCCATAAAGCTTGTCAGCAGAGGGAAGCATGAAGTGCTCTCAGATTTCCTGGTAGACGTCTGGCTGTGCTGACTTTGGACTTGATAAAACACAGTGGACTAACACCAGCAGATGACATGGCTGCCCAAATCATCACTGACTGTGGAAACTCAAGCAATTTGGATTCTGTGCCTCCCCACTCTTCCTCCAGACTCTGGGACCTTTGATCTCCAAAAGAAATGTAAAATGGACTTTCATCTGAAAAGAGGACTTTGGACCACTGAGCTGTTAACAGCCCAGTCCGTTTTCTCCTTAGCCTAAGTAAGAAGCTTCTGACGTGGTCTCTGGTCCAGGAGTGGCCTGACACAAGAAATGCTGTGACAGTTGTAGCCCACATCTCGGATACGTCTGTGTGTGGTGGGCTCTTGAAGCACTGACTCCAGCCGCAGTTCACTCCTTGGGAATCTCCCCCACATTCTTCTCAATCCTCTCCAGGCTGTGGTTCTCCCTGTTGCTTCTGCACTTTTTTCTGCTGTCACATTTTTGCAGTTTTTCAGTTTCATCCCAAGAACTCTAAACTCACTCCATCAGTCCATCAAGTGCTCCTTGTAGAACTGTTGGTACTCATTAGTACAATCACCTTACTGTAAACTTACGATACGGTTATAATATTGCACAACCTGAGCCACTTTATAAAGCGCGCATTTACATATGATGACGATATCATTTTTAAGATGAAATGCAGCAAAATATGTTTATTATATTATACAGATAAAACTTTAACTTCATTTAAATAATCTATATTGTTAATAATTAAACCTGTGAGGGCACGGTATCGCATCGCTAATTCACGGATTGATCCTGCCTCACACTGTAGGCTTGCTGGGACTGGCGTGACACTGGAAAGATTGAATAATTAAAAACGTACTACGAAGATATTTCAATGTTCCTTAGAAGTTTTGAAGAATTGGAGTTCTAAGCTTACAGATGGCTTAACGTCTATTACAGAGCTGATTGTGTGGCGATTGGCTATTTGGAGAAAGGAAAGTAAGGACAGGAATTGGAGGTTAGTACGTTTGAAAAAGAGGCAGTACTGCTACAATAAATTCATCAAAGGTCACACACGGCGCAGCAGGCATCTTGTGTGAGACAGGAACAATCACTGCGCCACCGTGTTCCTGTGTTTAATAACATGCTTTAACTCCTATCATCATGAAAATGATATCACGTATACATCTCAGTATTTTAATTATTCAGAGAGCTGTAATATCACGAATGTAATGGATTCTGTGATTCACACACACAGAGCACATAGAAGATCAAATACAAAACAAATCATTTAACGTGCTACTTTAGTTACGATGGGATTTGAGTAACTTGTAAATTAAACGCTTTTAAGATGAAGTTTATGATGTTCTACTTTAATGACAAAATAAACTACGTGATTAAAGTGGAAATTTCGAGATTAAAGTTGACATTTCGTGCTTTTTTCCCCACTGTTTGCCTTTTTTTTTCTTCTTTGTACCCTAATGAGCTTCCATATGACACTCAGACGGTGGGCTACAATTCGCTTTTTCACGGTGACTTTGATACGTGACAACTTCTTTTTTATTTTGGGCACCGTTTGACTTTGTGAATTTGAGCTTTCGAGTTTCTCCAACACTCTATGTCACTCGATCAGCTTCCTTTTGTTGTTTATACCACTGTTTAAACCAACAAATAGTACGTTTTCTTTGCCTCCACTTGGCATTCGCTGAACTTCTTCTATTTTGCCCCGTGCTTTTGCCATTGCCTTTTCACAGAAGGCTGAACTTAAGGACTATTTATATTGATTTGCATATTCAAAGAGGCGTAATTCTGGGAGGAGACGGGGCGGGACAGCAGGCGCGTGCACACGCGTTACTTTTCACACGGACCGGGATTCATGTAGTGGAAGAACGTGGAAGTTGGCGTACGCACAGATTTATGCATGTGGATATTTTTGTGCGTAAGCACATTTCTGCTCTTGTGCTTACGCCATGTTGTAGTGTGAATTCTACGCACAGCGTTAAGCATGAGGCCCCTTGAGTCTATAATATTGAATTCTTCACAATAGTCTAATTTTCTGAGATACTGAATTTTGAGTGTATTACCTGTAGGCCATAATCAGCAAAACGAAAAGAAATAAACACTTGAAATATATCACTCTGTGTGTACTGACTCCTGCCCTGTGGTGGGCTGGCGCACTGCCTGGGGTTTGTTTCCTGCCCTGGCTGACCTCCGTGACCCTGTAGTTGGGATATAGCGGGTTGGATAATGGATGGATGGATGGATGTAATGAATCTATTTAATATATGAGCTTCACTTTTTGAATTGAATTACTGTAGTAAATTAACTTTTTGATGATATTCTAATTTATTGAGACGCACCTTCCCATGATTCCTTGTGGTTCATTGAGAGCGCTAGTAGTTGAGAGTTACTGTGATTTTGCTGCGCTTTGTTATTGCTTTTCAGTTTTCTGGTATTTTGAGCCCCTGCACCATTTTTGACTTTGTTTTTTAGATTTCGTATTTGGATTGCGTTGATTGATATTTTTTTTTGAACATCTGTTCTGTTTTTGACCACAATTTTTTGGGATTCTGGATTGGGACTTTGTTCACTGTGTATCGCCTTGCCGTTCAGACATCTCCTTGTGCTCTGCCGAGTTCTGGGGCTTGCGGAGTCTTTTGTGAAAATAAACCTTTTCATTTTATAAAGATTTGTTCTTGGCCCTTGTTGCTTCTAGTCGGGGTATTTTGACGGTGTTTCTCCCCTCTGTGGGCATCCTTGGCATAGTTTTTGGTACCCGAGCTTTTGGGAGTTCAAAATCACAACAGATAGGGGCTCACTGCTCCGATTCTGGGGTCTTACACTTTTCCCGGACCCCCCACCAGGACAAAGAGGAAAGGTGCTATATAATCCTGCCCCTCTTCTTGTATTGCCAGTTGTGAAGCACAGCCAGACACTCGATTGCAGGGTCTCAGTGTGTCAGCTGGGAGAGGCTGTTCTACCAGCCAATGAAATTTTGTCTTATTGTGATTGCATATGGATGAGGTTGATTAGCATGCACCATATAAGGATGTTCCAGGGCGGCATTCAAGGCACATGCACATATGCATATTTATAAGGCGATTGTGATTTATATGAACAGTAAAGTGCATTGAAATTTGTGTACAGCGTGTTTTATAAATCTGAACCCCACAATAAAACAAAAAAAAAAAAAAGACCCCAGGCCCCCAATGATTATTTTCTCTTCTGAAACCAGAAGAAACCCCTATGTGGATAGTGACCTCAAGAAGGTGTGAATGGGTGGGCTGGAGGACCAAGATAAATCCTTTGTGACCAGTAGTAGGGAACAAGACCAAAAAAGGCAAGAATCCTTGGGGTACCAAAACACTAGCCCCCTTTAAGTATCTCAACAAAAAAAGCAAAAGGCTGCAAAATGGCACAGCAATTAAAGAGATACTGAACACACTAAGTTCTCAGCTGTCGTCTTTAGTTCTTGGATCTCGAACAGAAGCTCATTTGTTATTAGGTCCTGGTCAGGAATGAGACGCCCCCTTCTGGGGCCTTCTCTTTTTATGATGTGCCAACTGGAAGGGTCAGGGTGGGGTGCCCTCTCTCATCTCAGAGTGGTATCGCTTTCCTCAGTTGAGCCCTGAAGATGATCTCTAGTCGCACATGTGTGACACCTTCTAGTCAATCACTAGAGTAGGTAAGATGAACAAAAGTGTGTTGAAGTCAAGGGGACATTGCACAGAACAGGAGTGAAACACGCTAAAAAACACACACAGCAGACTGATATAATAATAAAAATGTGATTTTATTTGATTATGCTAGATTGCCACAGAAACATTTTAAAAAGAATGAGAAAAAGCAAAAAATGAACAGAGCTCACTCATTCTCAGAATATTGAAAAATACATTCAACTATTATTAAAACCTCAAAATTTAAATGAATACAAAATTCAGACCAAAGTCAGCCTTGGGGACCACTCAGTGACCACTGAAACTGGCTGCCAGAAGGAGGAGGGGAGAAAAAGGTGCAAAGGCATCTGGGACACCTACAAGCCCCACCCCCTGAAGAACCATCCAACTGAAATATGGCAAAGCAGCCAGACTTGTGACCAAGCAAAGCCAGCTTGTTGGCACCACTGAAGGGGTTCAAGGACAGCAGCGAGTTGAGGCACAATGCCAAAATGGAGAGCAACACTGCAGTTTGCTTTCAAACATTTCACAGCTAGAATAAATAAAGGCAGTGGCAGCACCAGTTTTTAGCATTATAATGAATTTGATTCAGAGCAGAGGTATAAACACAACCACCATATAAACTCAAAATACGATTATCATTAAAAAGATTAATATTTACACATATTTAAATAGCTCCATATATTAATAATTTTTCCATACACCTGTTCTATAAAACATCTGCAGATAAAGACTAATATTTAGAGTTTATTTTATAAATATCTTTTCTCCCTGATTTTATGTAAAACAGAAAACATTTAGAGTAAACCGTGAACGTAAGTGCAAGGCATTTTAATATTACATGCATTACAAAAATTTTTATGAGGGATTCACAAAAACGGTGCTAATGTTTATGCCGCACCATCTTTTGGAATGAAAAATGCAATTCATTTAATTACTACATGATTAACAAAAAACTGGTATGGGTTTATAAAAGCCATCCTTATATTTATGATGGGCCACCTGTTGGAATGGAAAATACAATGCATTTCAATACTACATAAATTACAAAAAAAATTATTATGAGATTGCACCAATATTACCAACTTTGTATCTTCAGTGACAGACTTTTGTCACTGTCCTGCTCCACTGACAGACTGAGGAGATCGTTCCTCCCCCACACTATGCGACTCTTCATTTCCACCCGGGAGAGTAAATGCTAACATTTTTTCATTTTTATTACTATTTAATTTAATATTGTTTCTTTGTATCAGTATACTGCTGCTGGATTATGTGAATTTCCCCTTGGGATTAATAAAGTATCTATCTATCTATCTATCATTGGACGTGCCACCTGTTGGACTGAAAAATGCACTTTATCATTTTACAAAAAATTGGTTTGAGGTTCATTTTATTTTTAAATGCATCACAACAATTTAGTATGGGATTTGTAAATACGCAGCTAATATTTGTGATGAACCATCTGTTGGAATGAAAAATGAAATTCATTTTATTACTACGTACATTACAAAAATTTGATATGGGAGTCAAAGCATTGCTAATAGTTGTGATGCACCATCTGTTAGAATGAAATCTGCAATTTATTATATTACATAAACTGCAAAAAATTGGTATGGGCTCATAAAAGCATGCTATTTTGTATGTACTATATGCAGGAATATTATTACATGTATTGCACAAAAATGGTATGGGGTTTGTAAAAGCAGTGCTAATATTTATGGTGCACCATCTGTTGGTATGAAAAATGTTCATTTTATTTTTACATGAATCACAATTTGATAATGGATATGAAAACTAATGAATTTGAAAACTAATGCATTTTATTTTTACATGCATCACAACAATTTGATAATGGATTAATGAAAGCAACTGTTGGAATGAAAAATAAAATTAATTTTATTACTACTTGCATTACAAACATTTGTTATGGGAGTCATAAAAGCAGTGCTAATAATTGTGATGCGCCATCTGTTGGAAAGAAATCTGCAATTTATTTTATTATTACATAAATTACAAAAAAATTGGTATGGGCTCATAAAAGCAGGGTTAATATTTGTAATGTACTATCAGCTGGAATTAAAAATGCACTTCATTTTATTATGTGTATTGCACAAAATTGATATGGGGTTTGTAAAAGCAGTGCTAATATTTATGGTGCGGCATCTGTTGGTATGAAAAATGTAATGCATTTTATTTTTACATGCATCACAATTTGATAATGGATTTGTAAAAGCAACTGTTGGAATGAAATGAAATTCATTTTATTACTACATGCATTACAAACATTTGTTATGGGAGTCATAAAAGCAATGCTAATATTTATGATGCACCATCTGTTGGAATGAAATCTGCAATTTATTATATAAGTTACAAAAAAAATTGTATGGGCTCATAAAAGCAGGGCTAATATTTGTGATGTACCATCACAATAAAAAATGCACTTCATTTTATTACTACATGTATTGCACAAAATTAGTATGGGGTTTGTAAAAGCAGTGCTAATATTTGTGATGCACCATCTGTTGGAATGAAAAATTCAATGCATTTTATTACTGCATACATTACACCATGCTTTCCAATAGAGAATACAACAGAATCATTGCTGCTCAATTTGCCGAGATCTACGTTGATTACTCAGATTTCTACCCATCTTAGACAGGTTGCACAATTCGTGTGCTTATAAGAGGATCGGGGCCATATAATACAAGAATTCCTGAACAAAGAACTAGCCCCATTCCAGTAAGTGAGACGCAATAAACAATCGGACGCGATTACAATTCGTAAATGTCTCCATTGACATGTAATCTATGGGCAGTCTGTTTTTGTATCGCATTTTAAACTGGCACGAGAATTACTAGATATTACTGGGAAACGTCTTGCTATTTGTTCTGCACACATTAAAAGGTAATAAACAGTAAAGTTATTTCATTGTATTCTTTGCGCACAGCAACACACTAAACATTCTTCTTATAGTACTGATGTGATTCAGCTGGAGTTCAATATCCCGTAGATAAAATGAGATTCCAAAGTCCTCGACAAAGACGGCATTACACCCAAAAAGGGGCCACGCCATTTGTTCAGCAATTAGTCACAAGTACAAGAATTTATTTCTAATGGTACGTTTAACACCACACTTCACAGTTGCATCAATAAGCTGTTGGATGAACTGGCATTTGATAATAATGAGCCAAAGAAACACGGCGGCAGGTTTCACAACTCTAATTTTCGTAAACATTCATTTTTAGCTCAAGCAGCTTATCAGTTCCGTCGACTTTACTGGTACTGAAGTAGTTGGATTGGTTAAAGAAAACGAGCAAATCCAAATCTGAGGTCTCGATCTCCAATGCTGGCCTATCGAATCCAAACATCCTCACTAAGTTGGGGCCCAACATCCAATCCAAGAGGCACAAGTGATTTTGACATGTTTGGCGACTCCCCTGCCTTTTTGGTTTTGCCCACCTTTCCTAAATAATGTGTACCCGTATACGTTATACCCTTGCCCATCTCTACTATTTAGACAGGTTTCCCAAACTCCCATTATATCAAAGTTGCATGCAGTTGCACGAAACTCCAACGTGTTTACTTAACACTCCTAGCATTAAGGCAAGTAAGGTTTATTGCCCGACTTCTTCTACTCCGGCCCGGTTCCTATCTGACGTTACATGAACGTTCATCCCATCACGTGAAGTTCTAAACTTGGCTTGTCCTAAACTTCCTACAGAATCGTCAACTAACCTAATCACAACACATTGGTGCCCCTTCTGTTTAAATGTAACTCGTCACGGTGGTCTGGGCCCAGTCTGTACCAGGAGGAGTCCCAATGCCCCCATAAACCCTTCTATCCATCACCAAGATTTGAGCCACGTGTGAAGCCTTCTGATCTCCTCAGTCTTACCTGGACTGGCGAGAGGCACAGGGAAAACCTCTGTGCCAGTTCTGCTCATCAGCGTGGTACCTAACTTTTCAAATTTGGATTGCAGAACTGACAGCCAGCCCCCTATGTATGTCATTTACATGGAATAAGTGGCCAAGTAGTGTCTCAAAGTAGAGACCTTCAAAACTCAACTTGATGTCATTTTGGAAAAACTAAGTGGATAGGACTGGAGAGCTTTGTTGGGATGTCTAGATTGCTCTACTTTGTTCCAACGTGGATAATGACAACCGGATCCAACCCACCAGAGAAGGGCTTATCCACTCTTCCATTGAGGTCTCCTATCCATGAATACAAAAGGCAACATAACATACTTATTAGACTCCATGTCTGTGGAGCAAACCTGTGTCTCAATAGCCCTAATAAAGGAGACCCCCCCCGCCCCCGCCAATTGTCACTACTTCTCTCTTTCTGGGGATTGGTTTTAAAGTGACATGTTGGGAGCTCATCATTCCTACTACCGTCCATCTCAGCAGCAACCTGAAAATGGACAGACACCTCGAACTCTGGGGTTGATACCCGCAAACTGTGTGTCACCTCTGTGCTTACATCCAACTGTTGCCCACTTTTTTTTTTAACCCCATCCTGTCCGGTGGGTGTAGTGGTGGCTCCGTGGCTGGGGATCTGTAGCAGCAATGGCAACGTTGCTGGTTCGAATCCCTTAAATTAACGCTCTGCTCTATTGGGCCCTTGAGTAAGGCCCTTAACCTGCTATTGCTTCACCCTGGGTATGACGTTAATCTTCACCCAGTCCTGCAAGAAGGTCCTCCAACTTACAGGGAAAACTTGGGGGTTGGTGGCAGGATTGGCATTCCCACTGTTCTAGTGTGGTGCTGAGGCGTCACCCGCTGTACTCGAGTACCAATCCAGGTGGTTCAGTGTGTGGTAACGCATTATATGTGTGTGCTCCCAACCTCTATCTTTGGAGTCTCCTCCCGCGCCAATTTGAGTGCCCCCCCTATCACTCTAAAGGCCATCTGGGTAAGGTACTAAAGAATTGGCAGACAACGCAGGCTAACCACCTGCTCCTCGAGTTAAGCGCCCCTAAAACTGAAGGTGTCGGATGAGCTGGCGTCTCCTGCAGATGTACAAATTTCTAGAGGTGGACTTCATCAGATGTTAAATCATATAGGACTTGCTCAGGCTTACATTTGGCTTGGGTAACCCCTTTAAAAATTGAATTGCCAATTTAACAACTTTCAGTACCTGTTTAATACTTACTGGATTTCACTAAACCTCTGAATTAGTTTAAAGGTGCCATCGCTGCTACAAGGAAATCATTTCTTCCGCCAGCTAAATGTTTTTTTATTTTTTTTTAATTTCTCACTGGACTTTTTCTGATGCTTGTCTGTTTTCCTTAGAAAATCTCTTCACCTCTTTTTTTTAGAGTTAACTAAAAAAAGTAAATTCATCTTTTGGATCCTTACTGACTACGAAACCCACTCGCTTATTTACTTTAAACAGATAAGAAGCCGGCAAATTATTTACTTACTGCCTGCACGCCCCGCGCTGCCGACTTAAAGATCGCAAACACACACGCACACTGGCCTTTGTTTCTGAGTAGTTTCGGGAGGAAAAAAAATAAAAACGGCAAAAACCCTTCTAAAGAGAAGAGACAGAAAATGATGTACCCGATCCCTTGGTAGCAACCAAAAACGAACTTTAAGAAGAAAATGCTGGAATTAAATATTAAGTTTCACACGCAAAGGAAGCGCAGCACCAAACTACAGCCAGTGGTGATGACGTCAGCACGCAGCACATGTTCCTTACGTCACCAAAGCCAAGCTCCGAACCACCAAGTAAAGATACTGCCGCACGCAGGAGTAAAATGGGCGTCACCGATGGGGCGTGGTCAATCGTTTTTCGGACTCCGCCAATTACATATTCGATTTTTTGAGGTTAATCGCTTCTTTAATTAAAGCAGAACTGAGAGTATTGCTGTCACTTTGTCATTCAGCAAATCACCAATAGGGGTTACTGTCAATGATTTCCTACTTATACCCAACTAGCAAAATACCCGCGCTTCGCAGCGGCGAAGTACTGCATTAAATTTTTATTAAGAAGAAAATGTAACCTTTTTAAACTGAGGGAAAATATACCAATAATTATTTGTTAAGGATCTCTTTGTATACCATGTTGTCAGTTCGGCCCTCCGGTTGTAACATGACCAAGCTGTGCGCTGAGCTTACTCTTGAGCATGCAACTTACAGTTGGCCATGTGAACAGTAATCTTGTCTCAAATCTCACAGCTTGGATTGCTGCTGTCATAATCAGTTTGAGGTTCATGGTTTGTTTCAATTACGACAGTATTTGCAGGACTTGTGTTGAAGTGACATTTGGCATCTGTCAAGCGTTGTAATCTTACAACCGGTTTCATCGATCACATTCATAAACATCAAAGTGTCCACTACTGAAATCGTCACCTGTGAATGTAAGATGTTTAAGAGGCATTGGCGGTTGTCGAAAGGTGTAAAATATTTGGCCATTTCGGTACACTTGAAAGCACCAACCGAACAATTCAGCGGCAGCCATCAACTCACATGCAGAACCATAAGTGAAGGGCTTAAGCATTTCACTCTTCTAGTGCTCCTGTGTAGTATAATTATCTCCTGTACCGTCATCAGTCCACACCTTGAACATGTCCCAGTCATTCAATACATCAGACACAATGTTCTTTCGGATATCAAGAGTGAGCCTGATATGGCTGTGCAATATGTAACACAGAGAATGGAAAAGGTAGGTGCCATCTCCGGGCATGGAAACCGCTCGGTAAGTGACAGTTCTTTGATCGATGGTGATTACCTCGATAGACATGGTAATGGGGGTTGGAATGATGAAGGAAATGGGTACCTGAGAAATGTAAAGTAAGTCTAAAATACCTATACAATAACTATAATTGTAATAAACAAACAAAACAGTGGAGAAGCGTGGATTAAACAAAAAGGCTGTAGTTATCAGCAGGGAGACGTGAATCCCGTGGCGAAGCAAGGAAGGGAATGTAGAGACTGGAGCGACGGACGGCCTTATATAGGCAGGCAGCCAACAACGTGGGAGGCGTTGGGATGGGGGACCCAACACCGCCTCACATGGTGACCAAGCTGCAGGCTATGGACGTATATATGTACGTAAGTAGGATTCAGTTAGCGTTGGGAACCCGTGTACCAAATTTCTTGAAGATGGGCCCATAAGTAACAAAGACTGTTGAAAAGTTCAATATGGCGGCCGACAGTGGCATCATACCACCGAAATAAGTACATACATTGGTTTCAGTTAGTGCAGGGAAGCGCCTACCAAATTTCGAGAAGATGGGGCCATAAATAAGAAAGTTCAACATGGCGGAGGTTGTTGACCGTTATGACCGTTACGCGTAGAATTTCGAAATGAAACCTGCTTAACTTTTGTAAGTAAGCTGTAAGTAAATGAGCCTGCCAAATTTCAGCCTTCTACCTATACGGGAAGTTGGAGAATTAGTGATGTTGGAAAATTCAATATGGCGGCTGACAGTGGCATCATACCACCGAAATAAGTACGTTCATTGGTTTTGGTTAGCTCAGGGAAGCCACCTACCAAATTTCGTGAAGATGGGGCCGTAAATAAGAAAGTTCAACATGGCGGACGTTGTCGACCGTTACGTGTAGAATTTCGAAATGAACCCTGCTTAACTTTTGTAAGTAATCTGTAAGGAATGGGCCTACCAAATTTCAGCCTTCTACCTACACGGGAAGTTGGAGAATTAGTGACGTTTGGAAAATTCAATATGGCGGCCGACAGTGGCGTCATACCATCGAAATAAGTACGTACATCGGTTTCGGTTAGCGCAGGGAAGTCACCTACCAAATTTCGTGAAGATGGGGTCAGTCTTCTACCTACACGGGAAGTTTGAAAATTGGTGACGTTGGAAAGTTCAAAATGGCGGCCGACAGTGGCGTCATACCATCGAAATAAGTACATACATCAGTTTCGGTTACCGCAGGGAAGCCGCCTACCAAATTTCGTGAAGATGGGGCCATAAATATGAAAGTTCAACATGGCGGACATTGTCGACTGTTATGACCGTTACGTGTAGAATTTCGAAATGAAACCTGCTTAACTTTTGTAAGTAAGCTGTAAGGAATGAGCCTGCCAAATTTCAGCTTTCTACCTACATGGGAAGTTGGAGAATTAGTGATGAGTCAGTCAGTGAGTGAGTGAGTGAGTGAGTGAGGGTTTTGCTTTTTATTATTATAGATTGCCTATGCAACATTCCAAAAGGAAGGCAGGGGAGAGTCATGGAGCCCTTCTCAATGAAACATTGCAAACAAAAACAACCCACTTTGTTGTTTTATTAAGCAACTAACTGTGCTAACATAAGACGGGCTGAAATCTAAATCATCAATGTAGCCCTCAGTGTTAATGTTTGCAGTGCACCAAGCAAAGCGTATGTCTCTGTTATATGGAATTTGGTACACGACTTGTAAAAGCAGTGTTAATGCTTGTGATGCACCTCCTGTTGGAATGATCACGTGCAATGCATTTGATTGCTACATGTTTGTGGTATGCCTCTGCTGGAATGAAAAATGTAATGCATTTTATTACTACAAATGTCGGTGATGCACCACCTTCAGAAATGGTCAAATGCAATGCATTTTTTTTTAACTACAAATGTTTGTGATGCGTCATCTGTTGGAATGATCATATGCAATGCATTTTACGTTTGTGATGCAACACACCTTTTGGAATGATCACGTGCAAAGCACTTTATTGCTATAAATGTTTGTGATGCACCATCTATTGGAATAGTCAAATACAATGCATTTTATAACTACAAATGTTTGGGATACATCATCTGTTCGAGGGAAAATGTACTGCATTTTATTAGTAAAAATGTTTGTGATGCACCCACCAGCTGTTGGAATAATCGAATGCAAGGCATTTTATTAAGTTTGTGATGCATCACCTGTTGGAATGATCAAATGCAATTTGTTTTATTACTATAAATGTTTGTGATGGGCCATCTGTTTGAATGATAAATGCAATGCATTTCATTACTAAAAATGTAATAAAATGTGCCACCTGTTGGATTGACAGAGACATACACAATCAGACAGACACACAGACAGATGCCTATCCTTTCACTGAGCTAGACAATACACAAGATGGAGTGCTATATCGTAAGATATGCTGCAGTCAAAGGTGTACCAGTGCCAGATTCTTATGGAACAGTAACTATCGAATGTATTAATTGTGATTAAACCACAATTTTAAAAAAACAAAATTTTGATCGATGGGTGTGAGCAACAACGTGATTCGCTGAAATCAAATATGATTGACATATCCCCACCCCACTAGATCCGCCCATATCATCTCCAGGCTGCAGCGATACCCTTCCCCCGTAACCCGAATCTGAGCCAGCAAAGCTCCAATTATCACTCTTCCCAAAATTCAGGAAGTGGCCGATTGACGGGTAAATCTACTTCCTGCTGGCGTGCAGGTAACCAATGGCACATGTTCTGCTTCTCTAACTCCACTTCTAATAATCAATTTCTGCAATAGAAAAAGTAATCGCTGACAGGCACAACATAACAAAAAGCATCAAAACCAGACAAAGATGATAAAGTTACTAAAGTAAGTCTGTTAACTTTCTTAAGCCAGTGTCAGGTAACCTTAGCATCCTCATGCTCCTTTTTTGACATGTAAATATAGAATAAACAAAGCCTCTTAGTTGTAATCTTATAACCATATTTGATCACAGTTTTCCCAGCAACTATTTCTCATCACATTCTCTTTGAACTTTTACTAAGTTCCTGGCATGAAACAAGCAGACATGCAGTATTTAAGCTGTATTAGTCAGGATAAAACAAATTTCTTAAAATTGCAGCTACATTGAGCTGCATACACTAACCAGGAGAGGGCACCATTGCCTGGTTGTGTGGCATCAAGTAGGCACCCGCCATTCTGTTTCCCATCAGCACAGACTCTCCCACGTTTACTCCGAGACAAGAATTTCCAAAATCCGACTCCCATGTCAGTATAACATTAACATCACCCCACAAAGGCACGGCGTCAATTTTAAGGCAAAATGTAAACTTGACATACTCATTAGACTTAAAGTGCCAGCTACAAACATGTGTGATGGAATACAGAATTTTTAAAAATAAAAAATGTCTTTTGTCTTTTGATTGTTTTATTTTGTCAAAACTCCGGCCAGAGCACTGGGCCCTATATAGATCAGCAGTCTCTGTGGGACCCCTTTCTCTCAAAAACAAGTCCAGGCTCCAACTAATCCAATCCTAGTGGGCCCTGGATAGTCATTATTAGCCCTTCCATGCCCCCATTAAGCCCCCCCATCCTGGGACACACCAGAAGCTCTTCTTCCACAATTCTGCCACCCGGAAGAAAAAAAAAAAAAAAAATTATATTGCACGTTGTGAAAATAGCACAGATTGGACCAGGGACCAAAGCTCAGACTGGTTTCAAGAGTTAACGTCTATGAACTCAAAAACTGATTCCAAGTTTTGATAGTGGAGGGCCTGAGATGCACACCATGGGCATTTACTCCTGAGAGCAGAAGCCTTTTGGAAAATTTATTACAGTAGAAATTAAAAACAGTCCGCAAACTTCACTAATCAACACTTTTGAGTCGAGCCACTGTGGAACGTCATTTGGGAAGCTTGTGGGTCACCGAGATGCCACACTTGACGTGAGGGCTGTGGATTTTAGCCCACATGACAGCAGTCTGATGGGGTAAGAATCGGTGTACTAAAAGCAGTTCGCGGTAATAGCAGGGATCAAAGGCATCGAGGGTCTGAGAAGGAACGTGCAAGCCTGCCGTTTTGACCCCGTTATGGGACGTGGGCTTTAAAGCCGCCTTTTCTAAGCACATGCCCATGTACACGTCATCGATAGGCAATAACTCGATCCCATGCGACATGTTGTGGATCGTCTTGGCTGTAAACCTGGACAGGAGGAAACCACCGCCACCACAGTATGGAGGATAGGAATTGGATTCTTGGACTTGCACGGGAATGTAATATTTACTGTGGACTTCTCGAATGGGGCCGACGTGACTGATCAAGTGGCCGGTGAAGAGATGTTTGTCCCCGTCGTTCTCCTTCAGGCCCTTCAGAAACTCCACCATATTGTCAGTGTTGGCAAAAATATCGTCGTCCCCATTGAGGAGGAAGTGGACGTGAGGGCACCGCAATTCCATCCACTGTAGGAAGAGAATCTGCTTCAGCGTGAGGTTGTAGAAGGAGTCGATGAAGTCAAACTGCAAAATGTCCTTGTGTTCCAGACTCTCAATTTGTAAAAGGGAGCCATACCTGCGGGCATCCACTTCGTTTCCCGAGACACCGAAGACAAAGATCCTGCGAATCCAGACGCCATCTTCTAATCGTTCTCTGCCCCATGTCTTTCGGATCACCTCCCGCCTATCGTAGTTCAATAGTGAGGACTTAATCATGAGCAGGAGGAAAACGTTGGAAGAGTCTTTGGGCGTCTCGCCGCACTTCTCAGGGGCGTCAATTAAAATGGGGAAACGGCGACAGTGACGGTAGCGTAAAAAATCCTTGATATGATCGGGAAGCTGGGAGAATCCAGAGATGTTTGCCGAAGATGTGTTCTCTGTGCATTTAGGAATCTCTTGGAAGAATACAGGAGGCGCATCAAGGGTATCGTTGGCCAGCTGCCTTTCATTCTGCAGCGGAGGTGACTTTTCGCCAGGAAAACCCGACAGACTGTCAAAGTTATCGGTAAACAGGAGAATCGCAAGGCACACAAAGCCAACTAGGAAGAGGGCAAGAGTCTCATATCTGCGGCTAATCCTCATCTTGGCATCAGCTACGTCAACATAGGCCTCTTCCAGGGATCTTTTATATTCTGTCAGTTCATTTATATCTGTAAAGAAATAAAAAAACATTAATTAGGAATATAAGGAATACTAAAAGGTTTTTTTTTTTTTTTTTTTTTAAATTTACATACAAAGAGTTTTCAGCTGTAAGTGCCCAGGAGGACAGATGGGCATCCCGGCCAGGTTGGAGAAGGATTTCCCGCCCGGCTGGGAAGCCATAATGAAAGGATGGCCAGATTGCGGACACTATATGGCCGGGATGGCTTAAAATTTCTATCCTGGCTCCGATATCAGAAGAATGGACTGGTGAGAGCTGGAGGGTCAGGAGCAGCTCATTCCCTAAATTAACAGGTGGCAGTAGTCCTCGCAAGTAGTCCCAGTTTGGACACCCGCAGGGCTCCATGAGAACAGAGAGTTCTGGAGTGCAGCCCTGTAGGGGGCCCTTGGGTGATGGTAGTGGGTGCTGCCTTGGGGGCGACCTCCCTCCCTGGTTTTTGTACAACCCAGAAGAGTCACAAGAAGCCACGTCGTGTCACCGGACTTACTCGTAGGTTCAGCTTAAAAGGAGCCCCACTGTCATACCTTAGGGAGTCAGAGATGGGAGGCAGTGGGCAACACTCATATGGAAGCAGAAGGAGACAAAAAGCTTATCATTTGTATGGTTTTTTGGGCTGTGTTTCAATGTTTGGCTGCTTGTTGGATTAAAAAAATCCATTATTTGAACCCTGACTGTGCTGGGTATTGGGTCTGGGGTTTGGAGCTCAGTGGTGCCCCCTACTGGTTGCTCAGCCCTTAAAAGCACGGGTGTCGAACTCGAGGCCTGGAGTGCCGCAGTGGCTGCAGGTTTTCATCGTAACCATCTTCTTCATTAGTGACCAGTTTTTGCTGCTAATTAACTTCTTTTGCTTTAGTTTTAATTAACTTGACTCAGGCCACTTAGTTGTCTTTTTTTAAATAGCAGCCAAACAATAATGAGACACAAAATGAGCCGCCAAATGTCCAGCTAACCTGTGCCCGTCACACGATATCTGAAAATAAACAAAAGTGAAGGTCTCGGTAAGGTTGATCTCTCAGGTCACCAAAACATTTTGACGAACAGAAAATCAACAGTTTTGGAAATGTCTGCTGTGGCAGAATGAGAGCAGCAACAGGCCACAAAATTAAATAACAGGCTTAATTAACAGCAAGAATCAGCTTCTCATTAATAGATTGGCTGGAGTTTGAAATCCCAGTTTAGCTGCTCATCTGTTGGCTCGTTTCACGTCTCATTTCTGTTTGGCTGCCATTTCATGAACAAACAAATCAATTCAGAGCACTGAATCCTTAAAAACAGGACTATTGAAATGAAAGGTAAAGGAGTTAATTAGCAGTGAAAACTGGTCACTGATTAGGAAAAGGGTGAGAATGAAAACCTGCAGCCACTGCGGCCCACCAGGACCGGAGTTCGACACCCCTGCCTTAAAGGAATATTCTACACAAAATTATATATCTATAATTTTTTTTATACATTACTAGGGGGCTTTGTCTCCTCTTTGTCTCTGCTGCTCGCGTATGTGGATTTCACTTTCACCAAACAATAAACCTTTTAATTCTCCACACCTCTTCATTGGGAAGAAACACTACTTTTTCCTGATGGCAACACGAATTAAACGATCTACAAGTCTCCGACCTAAACTTTAAAGCTGAACAATATCTACATACTTCTGACATATCACCTATGTCCATATATTCGAACACTTTTCGCTGTTCTGTTATTTCACCGAGTAATAATTGCCGTTTATTAGCGCTAATGTGATCTTTACTATCAGTTTTTTGAGACTTTCGAATTTTATTACTTTAATAATCTCAAACCTGCTCTGCATGTGTATCACACCAACGTTTTTGAACCTCTTTACGACGTCTTCTACTTGGTCTTTTATTTCCGGCCCAGGGCATGGTTAAATCTCAAAGTCTCATATCGTGGGATTTAAAATTACCTCTCTGAAAAAGTCTCGACTCGCCCCAGGATCAAAAGTCTGACAAATGAGAGGGGACCATTCAGTCCATCAAGCTAGCTATCTATTAGCTAAGCTGTCCCAAAATATCTCATCCAGATTCTTCTTAAGGTTTGTCTGCCAAAGCTACAGGTGCCAGTCATAAAATTAGAATATCATGACAAAGTTGATTTATTTCAGTAATTCCATTCAAAAAGTGAAACTTGTATATTAGATTCATTCATTACACACAGACTTTATTTCTTTTAATTTTGATGATTATAACTGACAATTAATGAAAGTCCCAAATTCAGTATCTCGGAAAATTAGAATATTGTGAAAAGGTTCAATATTGAAGACACCTGGTGCCACACTCTAATCAGCTAATTAACTCAAAACACCTGCAAAAGCCTTTAAATGGTCTCTCAGTCTCGTTCTGTAGGCTACACAATCACGGGGAAGACTGCTGACTTGACAGTTGTCCAAAAGACGACCATTGACACCTTGCACAAGGAGGGCAAGACCCAAAAGGTCATTGCTAAAGAGGCTGGCTGTTCACAGAGCTCTGTGTCCAAGACCATTAATAGAGAGGCGAAGGGAAGGACAAGATGTGGTAGAAAAAAGTGTACAAGCAATAGGGATAACCGCTTGTACCGTGGAGAGGATTGTGAAACAAAACCCATTCAAAACTGTGGGGGAGATTCACAAAGAGTGGACTGCAGCTGGAGTCAGTGCTTCAAGAACCACCACGCACAGACGTATGCAAGACATGGGCTTCAGCTGTCGCATTCCCTGTGTCAAGCCACTCTTGAACAAGAGACAGCGTCAGAAGCGTCTCGACTGGACTAAAGACAAAAAAGACTGGACTGCTGCTGAGTGGTCCAAAGTTATGTTCTCTGATGAAAGCAAATTTTGCATTTCCTTTGGAAATCAAGGTCTCAGAGTCTGGAGGAAGAGAGGAGAGGCACAGAATCCACGTTGCTTGAGGTCCAGTGTAAAGTTTCCACAGTCAGTGATGGTTTGGGGTGCCATGTCATCTGCTGGTGTTGGTCCATTGTGTTTTCTGAGGTTCAAGGTCAACGCAGCCGTCTACCAGGAAGTTTTAGAGCACTTCATGCTTCCTGCTGCTGATGAACTTTATGGAGATGCAGATTTCATTTTCCAACAGGACCTGGCACCTGCACACAGTGCCAAAGCTACCAGTACCTGGTTTAAGGACCATGGTATCCCTGTTCTTGATTGGCCAGCAAACTCACCTGACCTTAACCCCATAGAACATCTATGGGGTATTGTGAAGAGGAAGATGCAATACGCCAGACCCAACAATTCAGAAGAGCTGAAAGGCCACTATCAGAGCAACATGGGCTCTCATAATACCTGAGCAGTGCCACAGACTGATCGACTCCATGCCACGCCGCATTGCTGCAGTAATCCAGGCCAAAGGAGCCCCAACTAAATATTGAGTGCTGTACATGCTCATACTTTTCATGTTCATACCTTTCAGTTGGCCAACATTTCTAAAAATCCTTTTTTTGCATTGGTCTTAATTGATATTCTAATTTTCCGAGATACTGAATTTGGGACTTTCATTAGTTGTCAGTTATAATCATCAAAATTAAAAGAAATAAACATTTGAAATACATCAGTCTGTGTGTCATGAATGAATCTAATATACAAGTTTCACTTTTTGAATAGAATTACTGAAATAAATCAACTTTGTCATGATATTCTAATTTTATGACCGGCACCTGTACTTTGTCTCAACATAAATGACTCACCGGTTGGCCCAGGCCACGAGCCACAACGTCAGTCAGTCTCATCACACCGTATGTGATAATCAGGGCCTCACCCTGTCTGCAGTGGCCTAAAGGGCACAGACGAATGGCTGTCATTTGGTACTGCCATGCCACCTGGGTCCATTCCTGCTGACCTAACTTCCCTCTATCACAGTGGGCTTTTATTCTACACGTCTCAGAGTTTTAGATTGCACCCATTTTGTGCAACCAATGATGCTGTAGAGGGACGCCACCTCATTCACTTATCACTTAGCCCTAATGCCAAATCAAACAGATTGCACAAGTCCATCCTTCAACCCTGAATACCCTTAAGTGTCGTTCATGGGAGTTGACTATCATGATTAAGAAATGGAAAGGAATTCAAATGCTTATCTTTATGTCATTTGTCATTCTGCAGTGAAATGGCGACATTTGCGGTTTGATTTTACACAAGGAGGTGCATGACGTTTACACATCATAATGCCCACGTACTGCAAAACACAAAACGTATAGCCCTGATATGGAGAGGCAACACAAATTCATTTGCTTTTAAAGGAGATCCACTCAAATTGCGGTGGTCCTATGAAATTACATAAGTCAGGTCAGGTTGGGGAGCATGCACTGGTACACCACCACACAAAGAAACAGCTCAGGATCCTGGTTGGCAAATCCCTAGGCAGACACCCCCTGGAAATGACCCCCTATCTGCTGCAATCAGATGTTACGTTGGCGTCCCCTTGGCCTGGTCCAGCCGCTCGTGTCCTCAACAATGAAGGTCCTGTGTGCCACATCACCCACTGGTAATTACACCACATGGCCATAGTGCTGTAACTGAGGCTCCCTCACAATGCAGGTAATGTGCCTCATTCGGGACTCCATGAGCAACACAAAGTCAAACCAGCGGCACCCAAGGATTCTCTAAAGAGACACACATGAAGGAGTCCAGGCTTCATCTCAGGTCACTGGATAGTGTCCATATCTCACAACCATATAGAAGACGACAAGCAAAATAAGGAGCCCAAGCCTAAAGCCAAAGCTACAGCGCTTTGCCCCCTTCCTGATGGTTTTTTTTTGCATGTTTGTCACACTTAAATGGTTCAGATCATTAAACAAATTTAAATATTAGACAAAGATAACCCAAGTAAACACAAAACGCAGTTCTTGAGTGATGATTTTATTTATTAAGGAAAAAAAAACAAACTATCCAAACCTACATGGCCCTATGTGAAAAAGTAATTGCCCCCTAAACCTAATAACTGGTTGTGCCACCCTTAGCAGTAACAACTGCAATCAAGAGTTTGTGATAACTGGCAAGGAGTCTTTCACATCGCTGTGGAGGAATTTTGGCCGACTCTTCTGTGCAGAATTGTTTTAATTCAGCCACATTTGAGGGTTTATGAGCATGAACCCCTTTTTTAAAGTCATGCCACAGCATCTCAATTGGATTCAAGTGTGGACTTTGACCAGGCCACTCCAAAACCTTAATTTCAGAGGTGGTTTTGCTGGTGTGTTTTGGATCATTGTCCTGCTGCAGAACCCAAGTGTGCTTCAGCTTGAGGTCACGAACTGATGGCCGGACATTCTCCTTCAGGATTTTTTGGTAGAGAAGAGAATTCATGGTTCCATCAATCACAGCAAGTCATCCAGGTCCTGAAGCAGCAAAGAAGCCCCAGACCATCACACTACCATGTTTGACTGTTGGTATGATGTTATTTTTCTGAAGTGCTGTGTTACTTTTTACACCAGATGTAACGAGACTCATACCTTCCAAAAAGTTCAACTTTTGTTTTGTCAGTCTACAGAATATTTTCCCCCAAGTTTTGGGGGTCATCAAGATGTTTTTTGGCAAAAGTGAGACAAGACTTTATGTTCTTTTTGGTCAGCAGTGGTTTTCGCCTTGGAACTCTGCCATACATGCCATGTTTGCCCAGTCTCTTTATGGTTGAGTGATAACAACTGACTTTAACGGAGGCGTTATTCTGGGTTCTTTTGTAAGCTCTTGGATGAGTTGTTGCTGCATTATGGGATAATTTTTGTAGGCCGGCCAATCCTGGGAAGGGTTCACCACTTTTCCATGTTTTCTCCATTTGTGGATAATGGCTCTCACTGTGGCTTGCTGGAGTCCCAAAGCTTTAGAACTAGCTTTGAAATTCTGTATGGTGTTCCACAAGGCTCTAACCTGGGTCCGCTGCTCTTTTTGATTTATATGCTTCCATCAGGTCAGATTATCTCGGGGCAGAACGTGAGCCACCACAGCTATGCTGATGACACACAACTGTATTTATCAATAGCACCTGATGACCCTGACTCTCTTGATTCACTAACCCCCAATGTCTTACTTGTGTTTCTGAATGGATGAGTAGGAATTTTCTCAAACTAAATAAAGAGAAAACAAATTTTAGTGATTGGCAAAAATGGGTATAATGAGGATATTAGAAATAAACTTGATCCATTAGGCTTAAAAGTCTAGACGGAGGAAAAGAATTTAGGGGCGATTATTGACTCTGACCTGAATTTTAAATCACATGTTAATCAGATTACTAGGACAGCATTTTTTCACTTAAGAAATATAACAAAAAAAAAAAAAAAAAGTTAGACCTCTTATAACATTGCAAGCTGCTGAAAAATTTGTTCACGTTTTTGTTTTCAGTTAGCTAGATTACTGTAACGCACTCCTCTCAGGACCACCCAAAAAAAGACATCAATTGATTGCAACAAGTGCAGAATGCAGCTGCTAGAATCTTAACTAGGAAAAGAAAATCAGAGCACATCACCCCATTCCTAGCATCGTTATACTAGTTACCTGTGCCATTTAGAATTGACTTTAAAATACTGCTGATGGTTTACAAAGCCTTCAATAATCTGCTCCATCTTATATCTCAGAATGCCTCTCACCTTACACTCCAAATCGTAACCTTAGATCTTCAAATGAGGGTCTGCTTAGAATTCCAAGAGCTAAACTTAAAAGAAGTGGTGAGGCGGCCTTCTGCTGTTATGCACCTAAAATCTGGAATATCTGACGATAGAAATTTGCCAGGCTAATACAGTGGAGCACTTTAAAACACTGCTGAAAACACATTACCTTAACATGGCTTTCTCAAAGCTTCATTATAGTATAACCCTGATATTCTGCATTTCATTATCATTCATGATGGCTTTGTAATTCCTACTAACCCCTACTTTCTCTTCCATTCTTTTTTCGGTTGTCTGTGGTGGACATCTGCGCGACCACCACCTAATCAAAGCAACATGATGTTCCTACATTGATGGATTAAAGGCAGAAGTCCACATGACCGTCATCATCAAGTTCTTCCATGTGAACCGTAAATACCATGAGGACTGATTGAGGTCATTGATGTTAGGTAGAATGCCTAGAGGGGACTGGGTGGTCCTGTGGCCTCGGAACCTCTGCAGATTTCTTTTTCTCCAGCCGTCTGGAGTTTTATTTATTTTCCCCCTGTCCTCCCTGGCCATCAGACCTTACTTTTAATTCTACGTTAGTGTTCCCCAATTTTCTTACATATTTTGTCTTTTTTCTCTTTCTTTATCCTGTAAAGCACTTTGAGCTCCCTAATTTGTATGAAAATGTGCTATAGAAATAAAATGTTGTTGTTTGTAATCTTTTCCAGACTGACGGATGTCAATTGCTGTATTTCTCATTTTTTTCCTGAATTTCTTTAGATCGCGGCATGATGTCTTCCTTTTTGGGATCTTTAAGGCCTACTTCGCTTTGTCTCAGTGGTTCTATTTAAGGTCTGGCAGTAATCAGGCCGGGGTGTGGATAGTGAGATTGAACTCAGTTTTCCAAAAAATGCAATTAACCACAGCTACTTCATGATTTAACAAGGGGGGCACAATTACTTTTTCACATAGGGCCATGTAGGTATAGATGGTTTTATTTATTAAGGGGGTGGGGGGGAAACTATCACTTAAAAACTACATTTTTTATTTACTTGGCTTATCTTTGTCTATTTAAAATTGTTTGATGATCTGAAACATTTAAGTGTGACAAACCTGCAAAAAAAAAAAAAAAATCGGGAAGGAGGCAAATAATTTTTCAAAGCACTGTAGGTAAGAATAGCTTCAAAATAAAGTCTACGTTCTGGAGTGGCAGTGTCAGAGTTCAGATGTCAATTCAATGGAGAAATTGTGGCTGGACTTGATAAAAGTCATTCACTCGGATCACCGGGACACCTGACAAAGGTGGAGCAGATCAGTAAAACAGAATGAGGAGAAATGGAAGGAGCGGACGCAGAGACAGAGAGACCCGAGCTGTCATGGCCACCATCTATTAATGCAGGCATGACTGGCTTCAAAATGAAACCAAATTGGTCATCCCCGGTGTTTTATAGTTTCTTCCAGCATTCGTAAAAGAGCAATGAAGACGCGCTTTCATGTCACACAGCACTTATCTCTTTGAAGTGTCTAGGAACGCTCAACTTCTACAATTAGCTTCACAGTTAAAACTCTGCTCTTAATTGAGAGGAGACAAACTGGTAAACATCAGAAAAGTCTTCATTTACTTCTGGCTTTAAGCACTTTTAAGGAATCGCGACCATTAACTCTTAAACTGGATGTCATGTGACAGGAGTCCAAAGCCACACAAGCCCTGCTTGGTCTACTCCTGCTGGTGCAACAAAACAGCCAGAAACTAATCTTTAGGTGCCCTTTAATGCAGGCATGACTGGCTTCAAAACGAAACTAAATTGGTCAACCCCGGTGTTTCGTCCACTCTTCCTGTTAAATAGCAATATGACACACGTTTCAAGTCACACAGCACTCATCTATCAAAATGTCTAGGAAAACTCATCTTCTGCAATCGGCTTCACAGTTAAAACTCTGCTCTTAATTGAGAGGAGATTCGTTAAAAATCAGGAAAGTCTTCATTTACTTCTGGCTTTAGGTACTTTTGACGAATCGCGACCATTAACTCTTAAAATGGACGGCATGCAATGGGAGTCCAAAGCCACACAATCCCTGCTTGGTCTACTCCTGCTGGTGCAACAAAACAGCCAGACACTAATCTTTAGGTGCCCTTTAATGCAGGCATGACTGGCTTCAAAATGAAACCAAATTGGTCAACCCCGGTGTTTCGTCCACTCTTTTCCTTCATCCGTTAAATAGCAATATGACACGTGTTTTAAGTCTCACAGCACTTATCTCTTAAAATTGTCTAGGAAAGCTCATCTTCTGCAATCAGCTTCACAGTTAAAATTCTGCTCTTAATTGAGAGGAGACACATTGGTAAAAATCAGGAAAGTCTTCATTTACTTCTGGCTTTAAGTACTTTTGAGGAATTGAGACCATTAACTCTCAAACTGGACGGCATGCGACGGGAGTCCAAAGCAACACAAGCCCTACATGGTGCAACAAAACAGCCAGACACTAATCTTCAGGTGCCCTTTAACGCAGGCATGACTGGCTTCAAAATGAAACCAAATTGGTCATCCCCGGTGTTTTATAGTTTCTTCCTGCATCTTGTAAAAGCAATGGAGATGCGCTTTTCATGTCACACAGCACTTATCTCTTCGAAATGTCTAGGAACGCTCAGCTTCTGTAATCGGCTTCACAGTTAAAACTCTGCTCTTAATTGAGAGTAGATACATTGGGAAACATCAGGATAGTCTTCATTTACTTCTGGCTTTGAGTACTTTTGAGGAATCGCGACCATTAACTCTTAAACTGGACTACATATGATGGGAGTCCAGAGACACAAAAGCCCTGCATGATCTACTGCTGCTGGTGCAACAAAACAGCCAGACACTAATCTTTAGGTGCCCATTAATGCAGGTATGACTGGCTTCAAAATGAGTTTTGTCCGCTCTTCCTGCATCCGTTAAATAGCAATATGACACGCGTTTCAAGTCTAACAGCACTTATCTCTTAAAAAATGTCTAGGAAAACTCATCTTCTGCAATCAGCTTCACAGTTAAAACTCTGCTCTTAATTGAGAGGAGACACACTGGTAAACATCAGGAAAGTCTTTGTTTACTTCTGGCTTTAAGCACTTTTGAGGAATCGCAACCATTAACTGTTAAACTGGACTACATGTGACAGGAGACCAAAGCAACACAAGTCCTACATGGTGCAACAAAACAGCCAGACACTAATCTTTAGGTGCCCTTTAATGTAGGCATGACTGGCTTCAAAATGAGTTTCGTCTGCTCTTCCTGCATCCATTAAATAGCAATAGGACGTGCGCTTCAAGTCTCAAAGCATTTATCTCTTAAAAATGTCTAGGAAAGCTTATCTTCTGCAATCGGCTTCACGGTTAAAACTCTGCTCTTAAATGAGAGGAGACACACTGGTAAACATCAGGAAAGTCTTTGTTTACTTCTGGCTTTAAACACTGACTTGAAGGGTTTTGGCGGGTGAATACTTATGCCATCTGCTGTTTTGTGTTTAATATTTGCATGTAATTTGGACCATTCTGCAGAGATTGGTTTTCACTTCGACATTAAAAAGTCTTTTTCAGCTGATCAGATTAAGGAAAGTGTCACATTGAGTATACACTGTGATTCAATGATGTGTAACAAAATGTTAAAACTTTGTGCAGGCACTGTATACTCTGTCTGTGTGTGTGTGTGTGTGTCTCAATATGGTCTCCTGTGGGTATTATTGTCAATAGATCAGAGCAGACGTGCAAATAAATTTCATAAACTTGATGAGACCGGAAGAATGGACGTTTCAGACAGATGAAGGTGTGGTGGTGAAGACCACAGTCATGTCCCCCACCATAGAGGAGATCTATTAGCTGGGTGTGTTAAATGGCAGCTCAGGAAGATCATTAAGATAAAGATGAGCGATACAGTGAGAGACATTAACACTAAAGGAAGGAAGGAAGGAAGGAAGAAAGAATGAAAGGTGGCAGTAAGAAATGTGGTTAGAAGGAATAGTGAGACATATGAAGCAGTTAAGACCAGCAATGTGTAAGTGAATGGCAGGCGTAAATGAAAGCATTAAGGTCTGGGGAGGACAGCCAAGATCAACATCAAGTGAAGAGTGATGGACGTAGTGAACGCCCTGACGCCACCCCTCAGATGGAATGCAAAGAAAATATCTCCCACACCATCACACCACCAACAGCAGCCTGAACCATTGATACAAGGCAGGATGGACGTTTTCATGTTGTCAACATTCTGAATGTTGCAGCAGAAATTGAGACTCATCAGACCAGGCACCGTTTTTCCAGTCTTCAATTGTCCAATTTTGGTGAGCCCATGTGAATTGTAGCGTCAGCTGCCTGTTCTTAGGTGACAGGAGTGGCATCCGCTGTGGTCTCCTGATGTTGTAGCCCACCTGCCTCAAGGTTCTACATGTTGTGCATTCAGAGATGTTCTTCTGCATATCTCAGTTGGTTATTTGAGTTCCTGTTGCCTTTCTATCCCCTCAAACCAGTCAGGCCATTCTCCTCTGACCTCTGGCAACCACAAGGCCCAGAGATCTGCCGCTCACTGGATATTTTCCCCTTTTCTGGACGATTCTCTGTAAACCTTAGAAATGGTTGTGGGTAAAAATCCCAGCAGATCAGAAGTTTCTGAAATACTCAGAGCAGCCTGTCTGGCACCAACTACCATGCCACATTCAAGGTCACAGCATCGGGTTTATTTTTAAGTTTAAGATTTTATGCATTTTCATTTTTTCTGTCTATGATTTTACGCATGAAGTACTGTTATAAAAATTGAAATAAGCAATCATCTGGGGTTCGGGAACGGATTAAATCAATTTTTTGATTAGGGAAAATGGTTTCAGTTTTCAAACAATTGAGTTTCTCAACACCCTATAGGAATGAATTATGTTCAATAACCAAGGATCCACTGTATATTAAATAAAAGTCAGCGTGTGTTTGTGAGAAGTTGATCTTGCCAAACAAATCTTTTAGATTTTTTTTTAACCAGGCTGATCTTTAATCAGACGCTGGAGTTTGACTTTGTCTTCGGCAGGCATGTTAAGCAAGAGAAAAAATAAAATGTTCTGTGGAACTGATAAGTAAAACATGTGAAGAATGTGCCAGTTCACACTAAAGTTATTCACATCACCTTAGAGCAATAGCCTTATCTGGAATTTATGAGCTGTATCCAAAGCACTTCCACTGAATCTTAACTGATTATTAGCCTCCACCCCCAAATCAAAATACTAGTTCGCCGTTTGTTTCCATATGTGGGTCTATAGTCTTTATTTTCCTATAATCAATGACCACCTCTTTAGTTTTAATTGCATTTATTACAAGGAAGTATTTTACAGCACCTTTTGGTAAAATGTTCTACATCTCTGTCATAAACGAAGAGTTCCAAGCACCAAAGAGTTACAAAGCATTTCCAATAATGCCCACTAGAGGGGGGGATATGGCAGTCAAAGTCCGGCTAGCAATAAGCACAATGCCAAATATTTATTAAATAAAAGATGTTTTCTAACCATAATAAACCTCTGCGGAGCACAAAGGCAAAACAGAACGGCCTGCAACAAAGTCAGTCAAAGTCCCAATACAGAATCACTAAGATATAAGAAATCTGACAAACAAGAGGAGACTGTGCTATAGTGATATTTCCTTCTACATATCCATCCATCCATTATCTAACCCGCTATATCCTACAGGGTCACGGGGATCTGCTGGAGTCAATCCAACACAGGGCGCAAGGCAGGAAACAAACCTCGGGCAGGCACCAACCCACCGCAGGGCGCACACACTAGGGACAATTTAGAATCACCAATGCACCTAACCTGCAAGTCTTTGGACTGTGAGAGGAAACCCACGCAGACACGGGGAGAACATGCAAACTCCATGCAGGGAGGAGGACGACCCGTGGAAGTGAACCCGGGTCTCCTAACTGCAAGGCAGCAGCGCTACCCACTGCGCCACCCTCTTCTACATATCCTTTACTTATTTTCTACAACCCTTTAATGGGGTGGTCTACTGCGTCACCTTAAGATTAACACACACACACAGACCCTAACCACAAAAGTACCATATGAAAGACATATACACATGCATGTTATTCCCTGGCACTTTAACCCGCACAAGTACCGTATGAACAACGCATGCACAGTCTGCTTTCCCTCGTACTCCAGGAGACTTGCTTATCATGGGCACAAACAACGTGTGATGTCTTAGATATCGTATCTCAGACCTAAATGTCACCTTTGGTCTCCAAGAACATATTCAAACAAACAGTACAAAGGGTCCACATCCCTGGCAATACGCTATTTATCAACCAATGAATGTTTCACTGATAACATACTGATCATCATTGGACGGAGCGCTTCAATCGGCAGCTCGAGATACAGATAGATATACAGTGGGTATAGAAAAGAATCCCCCCTTCCAAATATTCCCTTTTTTTTTTCCCTTTACACCCTTAAATGAAAACTCACACAAAAAATATTTCTTCCCAGCTTTACTTACTCAATGCAACCTCTAACATCCAAGTGAAAGATATCACAGCTACAGTTCAGAAGAATTAAAAAAAAATCAAAAACAAGACCTAGAGATTAATAAAGGATCACCCACCAATGTCAATGTCATTTTGTTGAACCCCCTTTTGCTTTAATGAAGCCTTAAATCTGTTGGGCTACTTCTCTATCAGCTTTGCACATCTAGATATTTGTCCCCCCACTCTTCTTTACAGTTTAACTGTTCAAGTTCGGTCAAATTGGATGGTGAGCATTGGTGGTCTGCCATCTTCAGATCTTTCCACAGATTTTCACTGTGGTTTAGGTCGGGGGTCTGACTGGCCACACCAGGACATTCACTTTTTTCTCCTTCAGCCACTGTGTGGTCAATTTTGTTGTGTCCTTCGGGTCGTTGTCGTGTTGAAAGGTGAACATTCTGCCCATCATCAACTTTCTGGAAGAGGGTAGCAGGTTTTCCTCAAGAATTTCATGTTATTTTGCCCCATCCATTTTTCCTTCTACCCTAACGAGAGCCCCAGGCCCCCCACAACAGGATGCTGCCACCTCCGTGCTTTACTGTAGGTATGGTATGTTGTGGATAGTGAGCTGCATTGGTGTACCATTTGTTATTGAGCTCAAATAGTTAGATTTTGGACTCATCTGACCATAAGACCTTTTTCCACTTGGCATCAGATTCTTCAAGGTGCATTCTGGCAAAGCTCAAATGAGCCTTAATGTGGCCTTTCTTGAGAAGTGACTTTTTCCTTGCGACCCTCCCGAACAAACCACCATTGTGGAGCACTTGTGAAATTGTCACCTGCACACAATGACCACTCTTTGCCATCAAATCCTGCAACTACTTCAAAGTGGCCATTAGCCTCTTGGTAGCCTCTCTTACCAGTTTCCTCCTTGATCTTCCATCCAGTTTGGAGGATCCAGGGAGGGTCCTAGTAGTACCAGACACTTGCCACTTCTTTATTATGGACTTTAATGTGCTCCTTGGGATCGATGAAACCTTTGAGATTTGTTTGTCTCCATCTCCTGCTTTATATCTGCCCACAACTTTTGAAAATTGGCCTGCCACCCCTAGTCAGTCAGTTGTTTGCTGTCAGTTGCTCTACCAAGCAAGGGAATGAATGGACCAGGAACAGCTTCACTAATCACACTCATTACAACTGATCACAGGTGGGAGGAAGACAGTAACCGCTGTAGCAAGGCTACATAACTTGACAGTAGGGTTGGCCTCCTGGTCTGTCTGTCACTTTATTATGTTGTCTGGAAGGGTGCTTGTAAATCGCCCTTCAGGTACCTTTGGTGACGCTTCAGTCTGGGAGGACCCCGCCCGGTAAATATTCCAGCTGCCTGTTGCTGGCGTGAGGTTGTCATAACAACCGAGAGGGGCAAGGATGTTTTCGGCGGGAAATTTTTTCTATTTAAGGGAAATGGCGGATCAAAGCAGGAGGAAAAAAAAGAATCAAGAAGGAAGGAAAAGGCTGAAGGCAAGGAGAGACTATCCACGCTTAAAGGATCATTCTGGATCTTTCATCACCCAGGGACGTCTGCTATTTGTGGGTGGCCACCCCGAAGAAATAATCCGGTGACGAATCCCCGAGAAAAGGCCAGGTTGGTGTTCTCCGGGTGCTCCCGTCTGGTGAGTCAGATATCGGAATACGTAGTTCTTCGTGATAGTCCGCGGCGAAGCCATTTCCACCGGAGGACTGTTGTGTTTTTCTCCTGCTCTACTTAAAGAACTGAACTGTAGTATTTATTTTTTCTTATATTTGGATTAAGTACATTTTTCTTTTTTGGCGTTTTCGGAGTATATTTTTTATTATTATTATTATTATTATTTTCTTTTGTTTATTATCTACGTCGAACCGGGGATTCGGATTCGGGCGCTGGGGAGGGCGTCTGGGAAAGGGATTCACTTATGAGCACTCAGGCACCGGGCACGTAAATGTAAATAGTAAATGTTAATATATTTTCATTCCCACTTTCCTTTGCGTAAGATTTTTGTTTTGCCAGTTATACAAGGACGTGCATAGGAGACAAGAGGGGCCGAGGACCGAATATGGTAATGCTACTTTAACCTTCTGTTATCATCCACTTCCCTCAGGGATGTGAAGTGTAGGAATCGCGTGCGTGTGTCTTGCGGTTGCTACACCGCAATGGAAATGGTGGGCACTGACACCTGAGTGAGTTTAGGAGGGGCGGATCCTTTATTAATCTTAGCATTTCTTGTTTTTATTTTTTTAAATTTTTCTGAACTGTAGCTATGATGTCTTTCACTTGGATGTTATAGATTGCATTCAGTAAGTAAAGCTGGAAAAATATTAGTTTGTGTGTTTTCATTTAAGGCTGTAAAGCAAAAATAATGGGAATATTTCGTGGGGTCTTTTCTATACCCGCTGTATATATAGATAAAGATATACAGTAATCCCTCCTCAATCGCAGGGGTTGCGTTCCAGACCCCCCCATCCCCCGCCCCCGCGATAAGTGAAAATCCGCGAAGTAGAAACCATATGTTTGTATGGTTATTTTTATATATTTTAAGCCCTTATAAACTCTCCCACACTGTTTATAAATATTCCCTGCACAGTTATACAGCATAAACCCTTTGTATTCTCTTAGATATTAGGTAAGATTCATTGAAATTATGTATGGAAACACACTGTTTATATACAGTAAAACCTAAATATTATTTTAAAGATATCGAGCATCTCCGATATCACATATGTTAGACAGGCCACCAGCAATAAATACGTACAATGCAAGAAAAATTGTATACAGTAAATGTGTGTACAGTGACACTAAACATACGTACATGTAGTAAGTACTGTAAGTAGAAAATTAAATTATGGTTTCTCACCAACAATGACACGACGACTTGTCCGATAACGATGAATTTAATTTTACTGCACAACAAAGGAAAGCGTTACAGCTCTTCTAAAGGAGCCTCTTCAGGCGACTGCGTAGCACCGCCGCCATTCTTCTTCCAGCAGTCTTCAATCCAAATCCCTAAAGCGGATTCCATCCAGACTACTGTCTTATTACATCCACTTACAACTCGTTTTGCGCCCTGGTTAAAGGACACTGCGGCTGTAGATATTATATTCTTTTTCTCCTTTTTAAATAAAAAGAATCGCAGACTCATTGATGCCGTAATGGCGTCCTACAGCGGTGTAGCTTTTCCCTTCCTTCAACATATCCAATACTTTTACCTTTTCGGCAATCGTTAACATCTTCCGTTGGTGCTTGGGCACGGCCCCTGAAGCAGTAGCAGGAGCAGATCGTTTTGGAGCCACAACGAAGGGCTTGACTACGCACAAAGATAAACACAAAAGTTAACTCTTTACACAGCGAAACACGTTGATGCTAAATGAGCGAGACGAGACTTCCTGGTTAACGCCGCGGAATCGAATTCGGCGCTCCGTCGCTGAGCCAGTCAGCACACAGGAACTTCACTGCATGCTCCGATTGGTTAGCTTCTCAGCAATCCGCCAGTAGCGTCCCTTGTATGGAATCAACTTGGCAAACCAACTGAGGAAGCATGTACCGGAAGTAAAAAGACCCATTGTCCACAGAAGCCCGCGAAAAATCCGCGTTATATATTTAGACATGCTTACATATAAAATCCGCGAAGCCGCAAAAGTCGAAGCGCAATATAGCGAGGGATTACTGTATATTGTAAGGTTTCAAAACTCTTTTGGGGCTCCCCCCAATGGAACGACACGCTGAAGAGTGTCCCAAAGCATTATCGTCACGCCTGTAGAAAACATCGTATCGGTCACTGAGGCAACTGCAGGCTCCCAGTGCTGCCGCAGAAACAAATCCTAAAAGGTCCTAGTCGCACTACGAGCACCTGCCATCGATGGGTGATGCAAGGCATATTGTAAATGCAGGAAACAGTATTACTTGGCCATTAACCTGGTCACAACACTGCCCGATTGCTGTGTCTTTCGAGAGGAGAGTGGTAGCCCAGAGTAGTTCCTTTTAATTACCGGACATCTCTACATTTCAATTTTTTTAGCCCCCTGACGATTTCAATAGTTTCTAGGATCCTGGGCTTTTTACAGCATGGGCTTACACAGAAAATATGTAGGAATTAGGCCGTATTAGTAGGCTTTCATTTATTTATTTATTTGCATTTAAAGGTACTCTTCAGAAAAACCGTTAGCTGATTATGTGACAAAAGGGTCTCTTAACTCCATGAAACTCCTGTAGCTCTCCGTTTATACCACCGGCCTGCCCAACATTTTACAATGAAGGAAATAATCTGGCTAAAAAAATATTACAAGTTAGGTCCATAAACATATACGTTTCTCATATTGACGAACATAATATAAAACGACAGGAGTTTGCATGTTCTCTCTGTGTCTGTGTGTTCTCACGGTCCAAAGACATGGAGTTTAGGTGAATTGGCCCTACTGTGTGTGGTGTTAAAATGGCAAGTTCATTGGCTTTCTATAGCACATCTGTAGACATCAACCAGCAACGTCTGGGGTTAAGTTCTCACTCTCCAGTCACCTGAAATGGTACAGCCTGTTCTCCCTCTGGGACCTCCCCCAGGGGTTAATCTCAAAGACGTATCTCAACCAACAAACCCAAACTGGCTCAAGTGGGAACAGGAGTGACTTCTTTGATGGACTGGTGGCTAGTCCTATTTTGCACCCAGTACCTTCTGGGATTACCCAGATTGGAAAGATTATATATTTTTATATAGTATTATGTAAGACCTCAAGGATCCAGGGACTTTAGTTGGAATCCAGTGCACCATCTTTGGGTGCATGCATGTTCTCTCCAAACGAGCTTGATGGACTGAATGGACTGCTCTCATTTGTCCAATGTATGTTCTCAGTTCTTGTGTGTTTTTTCTCCAGAGATTCTGCCCCCCTAGAGTTAATCTTAATGATGTATCTTAATCAGCAAAACCAAACTGGCTCAAGTGGGAACAGGAGTGAGCTCATTGATGGACTGGTGGCATGTCCTACTTTGCACCCAGTACTTCTGGGATTATCTAGATTGGAATGATATAGATATATTATGTAAGACCTTATAGATCCAGGGACTTTAATTGGAATCCAGTGCCCCATCTTTGGGTGCATGGAGCATGCATGTTCTCTCTGTTTTCTCCAAACAAGCTTGATGGACTTAATGGACTGCTCTCATTTGTCTAATGTATGTTCTCAGTTCTTGTGTGGTTTTTCTCCAGAGATTCTGCCCCCCTAGAGTTAATCTTAAAAATGTATCTTAATCAGCAAAACCAAACTGGCTCATGTGGGAACAGGAGTGAGCTCATTGATGGACTGGTGGCATGTCCTACTTTGCATCCAGTACTTCTGGGATTTCCTAGATTGGAATGATATGGATAGATTATGTAAGGCCTCATGGATCTCGCTGTCCAGCCACCTGAACTGGTAAAGCAGGCCCCCCCCCACCGAGGGCAGGAACAAATGTTGGGTGGGACACCAGACCATCACACACTTATACAGTGTCAGCAAACCTAACACATGAATGCACACACATACACAAACTCACCTAAAATAATGCCCTCACGGGCACAAGGAGAACAACAGAGACTCCTATACAGATTGTGGTCTGACTAGCATATAAACCCAAGTCTCTCAAGCCGTTTGGACTCGAGCCTGGGGGCAAAACCCATCAGATTTCAAAAAGCAAAAAAAAAAGAAAAAACAGGCGCAGTAATCAAGAACTCACCTCCAGAAGTCAAGCAATAATGTCAGCAGAAGAGCTCGCCATCCTCAGCATCCCGTAGTCCCACTGTAATCTCTCAAGGTTTTAAGACTAAAAAAAAATAAAAAATATACATCACTATTAACATTAAATAAAAAAAAAAAAGGCAGAATCAAGAAGGTTCATCAGGTCCAGACGTCTGCGGACGTTCCGATTTTTAACCTTTCCTTTGCCCCTTCACTTTGAAATAACCATTAGCAGTCGTGTTTATCACCACTCCCTGGAACTTCCTGTTGCGTTTCCTTTTTCATGCAATTTTCGATTTTTCTTTTTTTTCTTTCCCTTCCTCTCTCATGGGGCCCCGTGAATCCTTTCACTTTTTTTCAAAACAGGTTTTTTTTCAAAATCTGATTAGTCTATTGTAGTCCTCCATAAATCATGTTGAAACGTGAACAAATATAACGGGTATAGACGAGCTTATCACGTGTACCTAATCTGCTAAAGCGGATATCAATTCAAAACAAAATCTTCACACTTTTCCTCTCTGGGCTGCAGTCGAGGCATTTCGGAAACAGCAGCTTGTGAGTCAAGTGTTGTACTGGAAAGAGAAAAATCAAATTTGGCCATAGCTCAACAATTAATTAAGGGGGCAGACAGCACTGGGCTCCATTTGTGTTAATCAGTCCCAAAACTCCTGTGTGTCTTCATGTCCTCCTTGTGTAACATTTGTCACATTTCACTGGAGAACTTGTCACTGTGTACCTGCACTCCGTGAAGAGCGTTATACAAAAATGAAAATGCGGGAGACGTGCTCTAGTGCAGGGTCCACTGCCGCTCCTCACAAACCCAGGACCTGGCCTCAAAGCACAGGCCTCGTCATCTGGGTGGGATTTGCATGTAAACCGTGTGCGTGTGTGTGTGTGTGTGTGTGTTCCTCTCTGGGTTCCTTGCATGTTCTCCCTGGGTTTTCCTCCAGGGACCTCCACTAGCCCTTTGATGATTTAGTGTCCGGTCTACAGCCATTTCCTATTTTGCACCCGTACGTCTGGAATGAGCCAAATTGGAATGTGAATATTGTATTATGGAAGTTAAGACCTCAAGGATCCAAGGACATTAGTTGGAATCTGGCGGCACATCTTTGAGTGCATGGAACTTGCATGTTCTCCCTGTGTTTTTCTTCAGGGACTTCCACACCACAGGGGTTAATCTCAAAGACAAATCTTAACCGACAAACCCAAAATGGCTCAAGTGGGAACAGGAGTGACCTCTTTGATGGACGGGTGACTAGTCCTACTTTGCACCCTGTACCTTCTGGGATTACCCAGATTGGAAAGATTATATATTTTTATATATTATTATGCAAGACCTCATGGATCCAGGGACTTTAGTTGGAATCCAGTGCACCATTTTTGGGAGCATGCATGTTCTCTCCAAACGAGCTTGATGGACTGAATGGTCTGCCCTTGTTTGTCCAATGCATGTTCTCAGTTCTTCTGCATTTTTCTCTAGAGATTCTGCCCCCCCCCTAGAGTTAATCTTAAAGATGCATTTTAATCAGCAAACCCAAACTAGATCAAGTGGGAACAGGAGTGAGCTCTTTGATGGATTGGTGGCATGTCCTACTTTGCACCCTGTACTTCTGGGATGAGCCAAACTGCAATGTTAACATTGTATTATGCTAGTTAAGACCTCATTGATCCAGGGACATCAGTTGGAATCTGATGGCAGATCTTTGACTGCATGGAACTTGCATGTTCTCCCTGTGTTTTCCTTCTGGGACCTCCACCCACAGGGGTTAATCTCAAAAGACGCATCTTAACCGACAAGAGTTAATCTTAAAGGTGTATGTTAACCAGAAAACCCCAATTGTGCCAAGTGGGAACAGGAGTGAGCAAGCTTTTTTAGGGACTGGTGGCATGTCCTGCTTTGCACTTAGTGATATTATAGGCGATATGTTAGATAAGACCTCATGGATCCAGGGACTTTAGTTGGAATCCATTGCCCCAACTTTGTCTGCATCGAGCAGGGATGTTCTCCCTGAGTTTTTTTGCATTTTCCTCCAGGGACCCCCAGTCACCGTGGTTATTCTCAAAGATGTATCTCAACCAGCAAACCCAAACTGGACCTTTGATGGAATGGTGTCCGGTCCAGAGTCATTTCCTACTTTGCACCCAGTACTTCTGGGATGTCCCAAATTGGATTGTTAATATTTTATTATGTTAGCTAAGACTTCAAGGATCCAGGGACAATAGTCAGATTCTAGTGGCACATCTTTGAATGCACGGAACTTGCATGTTCTCCCTGTGTTTTCCTTCAGAAATCCCCACCCCCCAGGGGTTAATCTCAAAGATTTATATTAACTATATTGCAAAGTGAATCGTAGAGAGTATAAGAACATGAGGGCAACCATTAAGAAGGATATCAGGGAGGCTAAAAGACAGTTGGAGAGGAATAGAGCAGATAAGGCGAAAGACGACCCCAAGAGATTATTTCAGTATTTTAGTAGTAAAAGAACAGTCAAGGAGGAGGTCAAGTGCATCAGGAATAGTAAAGGGGAATTAAAAGATGCAGACAATGAAATAGTGGATGCCCTAAACTTACATTTTTCTGAGATGTTCACAAGTGAGCAAGTGGATAACCTCCCAGAGGGGAATGCGACTACTAAGGAGGTACTGAGGGATTTGGAAATTGTAGAGAGAAGAGCTGCTCAGATTAAATAAGATTAAATCAAACAAAATCACCAGGACAAGATAATATTTACCCTCGAGTTCTTAAGGAGGCTAACGAGTACAGATAGAAACCCTTGACATATTTTTAGGAAGTCACTGCACACTGGAGAGATTCCGAAGGGCTGGAAAATGGCAACTATCTTCCCATTATATAAAAAGGGTGACAGGGCAGATCCAAGCAACTATAGGCCAGTAAGTTTAACATGCATCACAGGAAAATTAATGGAAGGAATTATTAAGGATAAGATTGAGCAACACATGGCAAGGACAGGAGTTATTCTGAACAGTCAGCATGGGTTCAGAAGAGGGAGGTCATGTTTTACCAACATGCTGGAATTCTATGAGGAGGCAACAAAAGGATACGATCAAAGTGGAGCTTATGATATTATTTATCTGGACTTTCGGAAAGCATCTGATAAGGTGCCACATGAGAGGTTGGGCATCAAATTAAAAGAAGTGGGAGTTCAGGGTGATGTTTTTAGATGGGTGCAGAATTGGCTCAGACACAGGAAGCAGAGGGTGATGGTGCGAGGAACCTCATCAGAACTGGCAGATGTTAAGAGTGGTGTTCCACAGGGGTCAGTGCTAGGGCCGCTGCTATTTTTAAGATATA
>JANRMT010062789.1:11020274-11067070 GCA_026402145.1 Polypterus bichir lapradei | reverse complement strand
AAATGATTTAGATAGGAATATAAGTAACAAGCTGGTTAAGTTTGCAGATGATACCAAGATAGGTGGATTAGCAGATAATTTGGAATCCGTTATATCATTACAGAAGGACTTGGATAGCATACAGGCTTGGGCAGATTTGTGGCAGATGAAATTTAATGTCAGTAAATGTAAAGAATTACACATAGGAAGTAAAAACGTTAGGTTTGAATACATAATGGGCGGTCAGAAAATTGAGAGTACACCTTATGAGAAGGATTTAGGAGTCATAATGGACTCTAAGCTATCAACTTCCCGACAGTGTTCAGAAACCATTAAGAAGGCTAACAGAATGTCAGGTTATATAGCACGATCTGTGGAGTACAAGTCCAAGGAGGTTATGCTCAACCTTTATAATGCACTGGTTAGGCCTCATCTGGAGTACTGTGTGCAGTTTTGGTCTCCAGGCTACAAAAAGGACATAGCAGCACTAGAGAAGGTCCAGAGAAGAGCGACTAGGCTGATTCCAGGACTACAGGGGTTGAATTATGAGGAAAGATTAAAAGAGCTGAGCCTTTACAGTTTAAGCAAAAGAAGATTAGGAGGTGACATGATTGAAGTGTTTAAAATTATGAAGGGAATTAGTCCAGTGGATCGAGACTTGTATTTTAAAATGAGTTCATCAAGAACACGGGGACACAGTTGGAAACTTAAGGGTAAATTTCGCACAAACATTAGGAAGTTTTTCTTTACACAAAGAACGATAGACACTTGGAATAAGCGACCAAGTAGTGTGGTAGACAGTAAGACATTAGGGACTTTCAAAACTCTACTTGATGTTTTCTTGGAGGAAATAAGTGGATAGGACTGGCGAGCTTTGTTGGGCTGAATGGCCCGTTCTCGTCTAGAGTGTTCTAATGTTCTAACTAGACAAACCCAAACTGGCTTAAGTGGAAACAAGGGTGAGCTCTTTAATGGACTGGGGGCATGTCCTACTTTGCACCCAGTACTTCTGGGATGACCCTGATTGAAATATCAATATTGTGTTATGTTAGTTAAGACCTCATGGATGCAGGAACTTTCATTGTAGTCTCGTGCTTAATCTTTGTGTACGTGGAACTTGGATAATCTTTGCATTTCCTCTTAAGGCCTGTGCTGACCAGCTTTGTAGTATCCTCTGTCACCTGTCCAGGCTGCCGTTCACCCTACATTGTTCCTGTTCCAATGGTGGCTGGCACCTCGTCACCTAATAACTACTAATCAATGGCCTGCCCACTCCCCATTTGTTCAGCAGCTCTGCCAACTTCAACGACTGCCATGCCCTTCTGCACAGCTCCACAGGAGTTGGTAAGCTACACCCACGCTCCACAGCTCACTTCTCAATTTGTTCAGTAGGTCTTGCCCTAATCTGGAAGGAACGAGAACAGAAAACAAAATATCTGTCACTCATATTTTCTTGAGGTGTCCCTATTACTATTTCATATCTTCTTGGTGTCCCTATTACTATTTCACACCACAAGAGATATCTCTACTCCATTCTCATCTGCCCCATAACTAGAAAGACTAACTATTCCACCCATGTTTCGCACCAGCACACGACTGCGTCAATCATCCTCACAGTCTCTCTCATGCTGCCAGCAATCTAATGCGGCCTCCACCATGTGACCAACAAATGCCAGTCAGACAGCGCCATCTCACCATCCATTTGATGTGGTGGTCTCCCAAACCCCATGCAAGTTGTGCGAGAACCTCAAACCCACACATACTTCCGTTCCACTGCCAGGGCTTCACAACAATTCGTACCACCTGCCCTTCTGAGAAAGGGGAAACCAGACATAGCTCATCGCCAGTGCAATACCATTCAAATGGCGAAGCACGGTGGTGGCAGTATCATGCTGTGGGTTAGCAGGCATCGGGAGACTAGACACAGCGGAGGGAAAGCACAGACATGAAAAACCTGCTCCAGAGAACATCTGTGGAGAGACCTGAAAATAGATGTCCACCAGCGGTCTCCATTCCTTCTGATTTGACTAAGGTTTGGAGGGGGATATTCAGAAAACAATGGCAGACAATCCCCAAATCCAGTAGGCCTCATGTATAACAACTTGCATTCAATTCACAATAAAACATGGCGTATAGACAAAACTAGAAATGTGCGTACGTACAAAAAATAAATTCTGATGCATAAAACTGCGTAAGCAAAGTTCTATGCACTTTGTTTAGAAATCCCAATCAGCGTGAATCTTAATACAGCTCCACCCTGACTCCTCCCAGAATTTCACATATTTAAATATGTAAGTCAATATAAATAGCCCTTCCATTCAGTGTTTTGTTAAAAGACAATGGCAAAAGCAGGTGTAAAAGAAAAAAAAAAGAAAAAAAAAAGAATTTCAGCAAATACAAAATGGAGGTCCTGCTCAGTGAAGATGAGTCAAGGAAAAATGTACTATTTGGTGGCTTAAGCAGCGGTATAAGCAACAAAAAGAAAGTAATGGAGTGGCACAGCGTGGCGGAAACAATAAAAAGTTCAAGTTCAGAAAGTTGCACAGTGGCGAAATAAAGAAGTGGTCAGATATCAAAGTCGATGTGAAAAGGTGAGACGCAGCCCACCGTCTGAGCGTCAAACAACACTGGATGAGGGAGAGGAACTCCGGGGCTCACACCGTTTGGGCAGCGAGCTGCTGCAATTATTGGTGAGACACTTGTATATCTCGTCAATATTAATGAGATGCGTTTTCGCATCACAGATAATTTTCATTAAATCAGAGTGGAAATGCTTTCTATTTACATTCTCTGAAGGCACCTTTATAGTGTAGTGTTGGTTCTGAGCGCCACAACAATTCTCTGCTCTTTACATGGCTCTTTGAGGTGACTCGGTAGAATTACAAGGGCTCCTTGCCTTTTGCCACACTAGTGGGGGGGGGGGGGGGGGGGGGGGGGGGGGTTTGGGGAAATCACCTGCGACTATGTGAAGTTGCCGTTTTTATAGGCTTTCCTGCTATAGATGTTATGCCTGTTCATTCTTTTGGTGATTCATCCCTGGCTGATGTTAACTTGCCCAGCGCCATTGCAATAGCAATGTGCATGCAGTCAATTCACTCAGATTACATTTGGAAAACCGGACGCTGCTAAGAATTGGGCTTTGACGTTTGCCCCTTCAAACACCATGTAAGAAAATCTTATCTGGATGACAAGTGGATAATAACATCCCATACAGCTGGCATGGTGTGACTCCATAATGACTGAGAAATACCCGATCGGTCAGCCAGTTCACCTTGAAAAGCTCCCAAGGGTGGACAGAACTTGCAGGTAAAGCATCATAATTTCTTAAAGTCTGCCCCAGCTCTGCACACAACTCCACGAGGAGAGCTCTTGGAATTCGAAATTGACTTTGAAGCCAATCATTATCACTGGACATGAAGTCAGTATGTCCTGTAAATACGCGCTTCTCTTCTAATTCTTCCATTTGCATTGTCTTGTAATAACACTACAGCAGCCATAGTAGTTGGAATACTTTGACCATTCCATGCACCATTATACTGTTACAGGTTGACTACAATCAAGAGAAGCCTGCATCATTGATGGGAATATGAAAAAGAAAGGGAAACACAGAAACAATAGCACTGCTTTGGTGCAGAGTGCTGCCCATTTACAAAACCGAGCAGAAACATGCGTACGCGTGGGCCGAGGCTGCCGTAAAAATGACTACAGCGTTACACCAAGTTTAGTTTTTACACATCTCGATGCGAGCGTGGAAACGGACGTACACGCCTAATCTGAACTTTTTACATTCTCTCTATACTAGATTAGATAAACTTTATTAATTTCAAGAGGAAATTCAAATGAAAAAAGCAGCAGCAGCGCCTCCTGAAGGGGATTATTCATGATGGGATCCAATTTTGTCATCATTTCTACTTTATGCCTAGTTTTGCCTGGATGGATGGATGGACAAATAGATAATGAACTGTGTAAGAGACACACAGACATATAGATAGATATGCAAGGCACTATATAATAGACAGATTTTTTGCTGACTGCGTTAAAAAGTTGGTACAACGCTGAGAAAATTGCATCATAAAGGAAGGTGAATATGTAGAAAAGTGATGTAATTTGTTTTAAAAATTTTTAATGAAGAGTTTTAAAAAAAAAAAAAAAAAAAAAGCGGAAACTTTTTGAATGTCCCTCGTAATATAGTCAATCAATCAATCAATTAAAAATAAGCTTAATACTAGGGCGCTTCGCTCGCCAACTTCCCTGCCTGCGCTACACGCCAGCAACTTTGCATCTCTGCTGCTTGCGTATGTGGATTTCACTTTCACCAAACAACAAATCTTAATTCTCGCGGATATGACTCTTCATTGGGAAGAAACACTACTTTTTCCCCTGATGGCAACACAAATTAGATAATCTACAAGTCTCTGACTTAAAGTGTAAAGCTGAACAATGTCTACATACTTCTGTCATATCACCTATGTCCATATATTCAATCACTTTTCACTATTCCGTTAATTTCACTGGAGTAATAATTTCCACTTGTTCGCGCTATTGTGATCTTTACTATCAGTTTTTCAAGACTTTTGAATTTTAGTACTTTCATAAATCGATAACCTGCTCTGCATTTATGTTTCATGTTGCCTTAGAGTCGTTTGTGTTACACGTTTTCGCTCTTTTTGGCTTTGAAATTCACACTCAAATACTTTTTAAACTTACACTTTTACTGTAAAATTTCAGTAATTATTTGGAATTCCCTTTTTGTCAATATCGCATTGTATTTTGATGCTGTGTTTAGAATTACATCGTGACAACGCAACGTATAACTGCCCATGAGTGAATATCGTTTCTTTCTTGCTACATGAACTGTGTCTGACAATAGCATTCACACAAATGAGAAATGATTGAACCGTGTGATTGGTTGTAAATGTTTTAAATGTGGGCAAGACTTTTCCAAATCTCTTTGCATTAAGTCTTGTCTCACGGGTCTGTCTCCGAGAATGTTTCGTCTCAGGTTTTTCTTTTAAACCTTTACATACTGGACATGAAGTATGGATCTTTACTGTCGATCTTTACTGTCATTTTTTTTGAGACTTTGGATTTTTCATACTTTCATTATCTCTAACCTGCTCTGCACGTGTATCGCGCCAACGTTTTTGAACTCTTTACGACGTTCTACTTTGTCATCTACTCTTTGTCTTTTATTTCCGGCCCCAGGCGTGGTTAAATCTCTTCGCACAAAGTCTTGTGGGACGTTAAAGTATCTCTCGGAAAAAGTCTCGTCTCGTCCTAGACTAAAAAGTCTCATCCCAGGATTTTTTTATTATAATAGAGAGACAATTTATTTTTGTATAGCCCAAAAATCAGACAAGGAGTGCTGCAATGGGCTTTAACAGGCCCTGCCTTTTGACAGACTTGATAAATACATCAGGTGGAAGCACTGAATTGCTTGACAGCAGTGGGCAGAAAAGACCCCCAGAGGTGCTTCTTAGCACTCTGTGGTGAAATGAGCCTGAGGCTGGAGGGGATTGAGGGGGGGATTTTCATGATGGCATCCAATTCTGCCATGACCCTCTTTTCCACAACAGTTTTCAGTGTGTACAATGCTAGCCAAAAATAGTTATTAAAAAGAAATGTAAAAAAAAATCCCAAATGATGCCAACATTTAAAGAGATTTGTGACATGCCTCATCACAATGACTGGCATTAGAGCTGGTCATGAAAGTTAAGCTCCAGACACTGAGGGGGCCTCTCTGCATCCTCCCCCACCCGTCATCAGGCTCTAATGATAATGACTGAATTGCACATCATTTTCCGTGGTTAAGAAAGTAAAAGGGGGGCACACTTCGGACAGCAGGAGGCACACACACTGTTAAATACACAATAGGAATTCAAAGGGTTTGTGTTACTGAAGGGCAGCACAGTCTGGATACCAAGGGGGATGATCCCCCCCCACCCACCACATCAGGTCGCCCAAGTCTAATAATACAGAGTACACCAAGGACTGGCGTATGGGGCCTTGGGCTCCAAATGGGCTTCAGCCGTTACTGACTGGCATCCTGTACCCAGAGTTCCCCCATGCTCTAGTAGGCCCCCATTACACTCAGGATTAGCAACTTTGACTACACTGTAAAATAACTTAATTGCCTTAAACAAAAAAAAAAAAAAAAAAAAATGAACAGCATGATGGTGCACTTGTTAGAGCAAATTCCTTAAAGCTCCAGAAAAAACAGAGGTCCAGTCCGGGCCTGACCACCATCTGAGCGGAGTTTGCATGACCCACCGGTGTTGACAACGCTCTACTTTATCTCTACATTCTCAGACTGTGCACCTTTGGGTGTGTACATCTGTGTGTGCACGACAGGCAGGTGTGTGTGGAGTAATGAAATATTTTATGTGCTATATAGTATAAGTTTAGCTTAGGACTAAATGCAACTAGAAAGACATAACAGTTATAGCAAGAAAGAGATGCCTTACGGCCCAGCAAATTTCATGTTTAGCATTTTAAGTAGCTTTTACTCTCCGTTTATCTGCAAGGTCACTTTGTACTTAATCTTCCAGACGTTTACTCAAAGTGAAGGTTAAACTAGACATTTTATCATGTATACAGCCTTGTACCCTTGCCCCTGTTATTATCTTCTTAATGAGAGTGGCTTTCATCTGAGCATACAATTGGTTTTTGCTGCTCACCATATGCACGTTGTTTGCTTAATAAACAGCACGTCAATCTGCCGGTCCTCACGTATTTATTCCACTACTCGTCTCACCCTGGGATCAGTCCTACTTTGTGCCCAGTTCTGCATGGATGGATGGATGGATAGATATGAAAGGCACTGTATGATAGACATATACTGTAGTGCTTTTCATGGTTTGTCTATTAGATAAGAAAGGCACTATATAATAGAGAGATATGAGATAGAGATGATAAATTGATAGATGGATAGACAGACAAACACAAACAGACAGTCAAAGATGTGAAAGTCACTATATTGTAGCATCCCAGCCAGGTTGAAGGCCTTTCGGAGTGACTGTTGGGTTCGATTGAGGGAAGGCAGAGTACAGCGTGGAGGACTGACAGCATCGGGGGGTCGAGAGGTTCGTTGGAGAAGGGGCTAGAAGGTTGTGTTGTGGGTTACAAAGTCGCCGTTTTTCTTTTTCTGTTTTTGCTTTTCTTTAACGGTGTCTTGCAGGACCACAAATATGAGAAAAAATATAGGAAATTGTAAGTTGAAATTGAGTTCAAAGTCAAAGACGTTCATTTTTTTCCGCCATTACAACCCTGTGTTTTTTTTTCCCTTCTTTATTGTTCAAGTAAACGGTTTTGTGAGCTTTACTTCGTCCGTCCGTTTTCTTCTGCTTTTCGAACTGGACGTGGAGGTCGCTACAATATAGTAGACAGACAGACACAGACAGACAGACATAGACAGGAAAGGCACTATACAGTGCACACGTGCGCGCACACACACACACACAGGATAGCACTTTATTTGTCCCAAGTGGGGGGATGTAACTTTTTACAGAAGCTCAATAAATAAAAATACATACATAAATGAAACTAACCACCTCTGTCTTCCTCAATTACAAACCAGAATTACTAAAAAAAAAACTTCTGATGACTAAAAATAAAAAGAGAGCAGTCACAGTCGCCATGCGGCATTAGAAAGACGTGTTGCTGCAGGGATGAAAGAGGCCCCCATCAAGTTTTTCAACTACTTAATTGAGTGAAAGTCCTCAATGTTAGCGTGTTAGAGAGGATGTGCAGCATTATTCATAAGGAACCTCCTTGTTTCCTCTACCACCTCCAGTGGGTCAAGGTGGTACCCCATAATGGGGTCTACCTTCCTAATTGGCTTGTTGATTTGGTGGGCCTCTCTTGAAGTGATGTTACCAGCCCAGCACACCTCACTGACCATCACAGAATTGTAGATGATGTTACGGATGTCACTCCCCAGAGTGGTCTGTGCTTTCTTCTACAGTCCCAGTGTGTTAAGGGACCAGTCCAGCCCATCATTGATGTAGACCAGCAAGTCCTTCTTAGCAGGGCACCACCTCCAACCCCTGATCAGTTTCACTCCACTGCACATCAAGCGTTCCCCCTGTCCAGAACGTTAACAGCTTCAGCTTCCCGAGTGTCCTGATCAGCGACTGCCTTTCATGGTCAGTCAACTCAGCACCTGCACGGTCAAACTGGCACCAGTCCTTGAGATCAACAACACTGGGATAATGTGCAGATTACTGTACTCCTGTTGACCTCCCACAGTTTACAGACGTTTCCCTAAAACTCAGGGAACATGCAAGACACCTTTACACCATTATAATCTACTCGAAACAAATTCAGTTTCTCCTGCTCCAAGGACTTCAATGCACTTCCCCCCAGCAAAACTTGAGGAAAAGCCAACTCAGTAGGGTCCACCCATCTCTTCAAGAATAACACGGCAGACAACAAGACCACTGCAGCAGATAAGAAGCAAAAAACAAACCAACACAGAACCTGAACAAAGGACCCCGTTTTCCTGCCATTTTATTTTAGCTTTACACCATTCCACTCCATTTTACTTTTTGCCACAAAGTGGCACAGACCTTTTTAAAAAAAATATATATATATGTTCAATGGATGTCTGCTGACCACCACATCATTCGGGCATTCATTTTCCAGCAGATGTGACATTGCACTCTACCATGAGTTTGTTACTTTCACTTTACCTAAATACACTAACAAAACACAAAAAGGAAGGTGAAGATGATCCATGAAAAGTGTTGGGATCTCTCGACTTCAGTGCCCCTACCAGATTTATTAATCGACAGGACATGTGTGACGCTCGCAATATGTTAGTGTCTGCATGTGCCTGGCCGGGGTTATCTACCCAGGAGGTAGTGGAGCGACGCGAGAAGGGGCCATTTGAGCTTCGACACCCTGGGGGGTCTTAATCTTGTGTCTGTGATGTTTTTTCACATTCACACAGTTTAACAAGAGCTACCAACCCTGTAGTAGTCATATTAGCCATGCAGGTGGCACAGCAATAAGGAGATTGTGGGATTACTTCCCAGGTGCTCCCTGCATGGAGAGTGCTCCGAGTAGTGAGAAAAGTGCTATATAAACAAAGAATTATTACTAGGGGGCTTTGGCCCCTGCTCGCTGCGCAGGCCAACCAACCCCCAAAGGCCGGTGCTACATGCCAGCCACTTCAGCCGCCCTCTTCACAACACGAGCAGCAGAGATGCGAACGTACCCCAAGGAGACACGGTCATGCCTCCGACACCCCCTCTTAAAACGGTGATACAATGGGAAACACATTCAGTTTTTTCTTTACCTCATCTTTGCCCGATCAGCTGCTGGCTTGCTGCTGCTGCTGCTGCTGCTATGCAGCTCAATCTGCATCACTTGCAGCGCTTCAAACGTTTTAAAGCCCGTACAGCAGCTGTCCTTTTGTCTAACTGCCTTGTCTCTCTTCTCGCCCAGACATCCTCTGCTCTTGTTGGGGGTCCCCCTTCTTTGGTGCACTCCCATGAAGAGGAAGATTTATTTATTTTTTTTTTTTAAATTGAGAGATGGAACTGTCCCCTTCAACTACACACGGAGCTCGATTCACTCCTGAAAGAGAGAGACTTGTTTGTTTCAAGTGTGTGAATAACGTTACTGTCTCTAAAATCTCCTGTGTATCTATGCAACTCTGTGACCCAAGTGTGACAGCGTATGTGGATTTCACTTTCACCAAAAAACAAATCTTAATTCTCGCAGAGACGCCTCCTCATTGGGAAGAAACACTACTTTTCACTGATGGAAACACGAATTAGATGATCTATAAGTCTCCGACTTAAAGTTTAAATCCGAACAATATATTCAATCTCTTTTCTCTGTTCTGTTATTTCACAGAGTAATACTTTCCATTTGTTTGCGCTAATGTGATCTTTACTATCAATTTGGAGACTTTTGAATTTTCGTACTTCCATTATATCTAACCTGCTCTGCATGTGCATCACACCAACGTTTTTGAATTCTTTACAACGTTCTACTTTGTCATCTACTCTCTTTGTCTTGTAGGACCTCTCTGAAAAGTCTCGTCCCAAGATTTTTTTATATAATGGAGAGATTATTTACTTGGGTTTTTCCTGACAAAGTATGCATGAATTCTACCAATGGTTAACCTATGGAACTCAGTTTTTCTGTACAAGACATCCTGTAAAAGTGAAAATATTTTGTAGAATTCTGCCACAATGCCATTTTGTTTTTATTTCCATTTGTTTGCACTAATGCAAATCTTTACTGCCAGTTTTGGAGACTTTTGAATTTTCATGCTTCCATTATCTCTAATCTGCTCTGCATGTGTATCGCAAAAACTTTTTTGAATTCTTTACAACATTCTACTTTGTCATCTACTCTGTCTTTTATTTCTTGCCCCGGGCGTGGTTAAATCTCTTGGCACAAAGTCTGGTCTTGTGGGAAGTGACAGTGTTTCTCTGAGAAAGATCACGTCTCATCACAGGATAGAAAGTCTTGTCTCCCAAGATTTTTTTTATTATAATAAAGAGATTACTATTGTCACATATGCAGTGTTGGACGGGTCACTAAAGTTTTGACTTAAATATCAATACCACATTTACTTATTTAGCTGACACCTTTATCCAAGGTGACTTACAACATTTATGACACAACTGGTTCAGCTTCTTGGGGTCTTGTAATTGGAGCACAGGCAGGTCAAGTGACTTGGTCAGCGTCTCACACATGTATCAGTAGTGGGATTTGAACCCATAACCTCAGTGTTTACAGTCCAACCCTTAACCGCTACACGACACTGCCAGCTTTTGGACCACAGTACCAGTACCTAAACTGTACCTGGGTTAGGCTCCAGTCCCCACCAGCCTGCACTTGATATTGGATAGATCTTTTTAAAGACAGAATAAAGTGACTTGCAGAACCATGAGTGCCTTCAAGCTGCAGCCTAGTGAAGTAAAGAGGTAGTGAGATGGAGGAAGAGCGGCGCGCCAGGAGTTTACCATGAAAATAGATAACCAAAAAAAAAATGATACGGGTGTTTGCAGTTCCAGTGTATCTAGTTTTAGCCCAAAGACAAGCCCACTTCCTCCACAAACTGCCTGAAGCAGCCAGCGTGAAAGTATATAATTAGCATAACCACACCCACTTTCCCCAAAGTAACTTCACACTTAAAGCCTTAAAGAAAAAATAAACGCCGAAGATGGGCAACAAGTAAAAAAATCTCACTGCATGGATAGAAAACTACATTTCTTAAGTTCATAATATTTTTGACACATTAGGGTAGGACTTTTTTCTTTTTCAAAGATGTTGATCCATCCAGATGTCACAGTGGCACCATGGTAGCACCTACATCTTTCCAAATTTACCTCCTCTACCAAAGTCCTACACTTTTTCTGCAATAAAACTAAAGATCTAAATAATTCTGCAGCGATCACAACTGCCACACTTCAGTAAGTTTATGGTGAAAAAATGAATTACGGATTGCATGTCAACACCAAAATGGTCTGCAGACCCCTTCCCATGGCACAGAAAATTACATCCACAAATAAAAGTGCATTTTACAGAACACACACAGAGAAAATGTGCAGAGAAAAAAAAAACAAATACCATAAAAATCAGGTACCCAAAAATATCCCACATTTACATCTTTCCCTGTCTTCCCACTTCATCCAGCTCCTTTTCTAAATTCTCACCACCCACATCTGCATTGGTTAATGACCTACTTTGTACGATGAGGCCCACTACTAGTGTCCTGGACCCCAACCCCACCCCACTTCTTAAATCCTGCCTTCATGTAGTAATCCTGACAATAATAATACATCCCTTGGCACAGGCTTTGTGCCAGTATGGCACTTATAAAATCACTTCTGTAATCCCACTGTTAAAGTCTGGTCTTGATGCGGACAATCTTAATGTTCAGCCTCTCTCTCATGTTGCCTTTTCTGTCAAAAGTTCTTGAACGTGTTGTAGCCTCCCAACTCACCAGTTACTTAACCTTTAATGGAACCCTTTTGGTCGGGTTAGAGGGCACAGCACAACAGTGAAACTGCTTTGCTTCGGGTAACTCATGATTTGCTTATGGTAGCAGACTCCAGACAAACCAACACATTCATTCTTAGATCCGACACTCGGGTCAGACATGACATCCTACTGTCCAGAATGGAGAACATGCTGGGTGTCTCTGGCACGGCCCTCCAGTGGTTTATCTGACTGACAGACCAGAGGTTATTAGCCTTGGCAACAGCAGGTCCAGCTCGGCGCCAGTCAAACAAGGTGGGGGTATGGGTTCCTGTATCTGTATGCTCCCACTTGGCCATATCATTCGTAGCAATGGACTGGGTTATCATTTTTATGCAGATGATCTTCTTTCAACTGCTCCCATTAGGGGTTGCCACAGCAGATCATCTTTTTCCATATCTTCCTGTCCTCCTCATCTTGTTCTGTTAGACCATCACCTGCATGCCCTCTCTCAACACATCTTAGGCCTTCCTCTTTTCCTCTTCCCTGGCAGCGCTGTCCTTAGTATCCTTCACCTCTCCTCTGCGCATGTCCAGACCAACGTAATCTCGCCTCTCTGACTTTGTCTCCCAACCGTCCAACTTGAGCTGACCCTCTAATGTACTCATTTCTAATCCTATCCATCCTCATCACACCCAATGCAAATCTTAGCATCTTCAACTCTGCCACCTCCAGCTCTGGCTCCTGCTTACTGATCAGTGCCACCGTCTCCAGCCCATATAACATAGCTGGTCTCACTACCGTCCTGTAGACCTTCCTTTTCACTCTTGCTGATATCCGTCTGTCACAAATCACTCCTGACACTCTTCTCCACCCATTCCACCCTGCCTACACTCTCTTCTTCACTTCTCTTCCACACTCCTCATTACTCTGTACTGGAGATCCCAAGTATTTAAACTCCTCCACCTTCACCAACTCTACTCCCTGCATCCTCACCATTCCACTGACCTCCCTGTCATTCACACACACGTTTTCTGTCTTGGTGGTCCTACTGACCTTCATTCCTCTCCTCTCCAGAGCATATCTTCAACTCTCCAGGGTCTCCTCAACCTGTTTCCTACTATGGCTACAGATCACAATGTCATCCGCAAACATCACAGTCCACGGGGACTCCTGTCTAATCTCATCTGTCAACCTGTCCATCACCATTGAAAATAAGAAAGGGCTCAGAGCCGATCCCTGATGTAGATGCAGATGATACTCAACTCTATTCTAATGTTAAGAGTGAAACTTCATCAGAGCTATCTCAGCGTACAACTTGCCTCTGTGAAATTTAAAACCTGAATGGAGCCAAACTCTTAAAATAAAACTGAAACAAATCTGAACTCGTGTACATTGGCACTGAAGCAGAACTTTAAAACATGAGCTCAGGTTCAGTCACGCTTGACGGTGGTCTCATCAGACCTTCTTCTGATACAAGGACTCTTGGGTCATTTTTAATTCTTCCCTTTCCTATCCCGTCCACATAAACCACATTAAGAAACTTTAACTTTTACCTCCAGTACATATCCAGTGTTCGCTTATTCCTCTCCTTTTCTAATTCTGAGAGACTTGTCCATGATGCTTTTATCACGTCCAACGCTGATTATTGTTACTTCCTACTGGCAGGTGCCCCTTCTAATCTTAAATCACAGCTCCAGTTAATTCAAAACTCTGCTGCAAGAGTCTGAACACAAACCAGCAACAGTGAGCACATCACACGCATTCAACTATAACTTTTATAACATGATGTTTGAAACTATAGATACAAATATGCACGTATGTTAAGAGTATGACATTCCACACATGTATAAAATGAAAAGGAAGGACTGATTCATAAAAAATACCTAAGGCATAGCCATTAAAAAAAAAAATAATAATAATTCCATTTGTTTATTTGAAATTATCGTATGATCCAAAAAAAAAAATTTCAGATTTAGGGTGGATGTGAAAAAAAGAACTCATGTCTTAGCTTAGATCAAAAACAACTTATGTCATCAAAACTTCTAATCTCAAAATTATAAATGACAGATGTAATCAGAAATTTATAAGCATTAATGTGACAGGAAATGTGAATGTAACAGCAAAACATGCAGTCCATACAGACACACAGACACACGGGCTTTACCCTCTGCTCGCTTCACTAGCCAACCCCCGAGCTGGTGGTATGCACTAGCCACTTCACAGCTCTGCTGCTCATGTATGGGGAAGCAGATGTACAATTTAAAAAGATTTTTGTTTTCATAGGAATTGTTACATATGCATAATAGAACTAACTATTTTACATTACAGCAAGTAATTAACCATATTTAAAAAAAAAAAAAAAAAGTGTAAAACGTAATAATTTGAAAGTAAATTGTGTTTCATTAATAAAATTTCATTCTGTTTGGCTTTGAAATTAACACGCAAATACTTTTTAAACTTACACACTTACTGTAAAAAAATAAAAATAATTTTTTGAATTAAATTTGTCAATATCACACTGAATTTTGATTCTGTATTTGAACTTTCATCATGATAATGCAACGTGCAACTGCCTGTGATTGAATTTTGTTTCTTTCTCTCTATTAAATAAAACAACTTTTTCGAATGTTTGTCCCTGTGATTTGTTAATTGTCTTTGTTAATTGCAAAAGCTATTCTAACAGGAAACTGTAAACGTTTTAATACGAATGGCACATCAAGGTCTCCTTTGTTGTCTAATGTTATCCGTGGGAAATTTACTACATTTCCTTTTTTGGATACATCCTTCTTTCTACAGTAATTCATGCCGTGGAAGACCAGACGGTGTTAACAGTTGTAGATATTCTTCACGATATTATAAGTTGAGGTTTTCATTTTCTGCACCATCCGCACCAACTGTTTCAGCAGAGTCTATTGATATGCATTTAACCAATTTGTCATGTAACCAAACGACAGTTTTCACGTTAATTCATTTGACTTCGGTTCTCGGTCCTAGGATTGCCGGTATATCATTTTTTCTGTTGATAACCCTTTGTGATGAAATTCTTCAATAAGATTTGTACATAATAGGTTTTCTTTAATTGGGAACTTAAAGTGAGGAACACATTAAAATTTATAAGAACTGAGAGAGCAGGAAGTGTGTCTGTCAAAAGCATTCATGCAAATGAGAGGTGAGAGGACTGTGAGTGTGGTAAAATATGGTTGAGGAGGTCGGGACTTCAAAAGTCTCATCTCGCGGGACTTTATATGGGAGGGGGGGAATCTTCCAAAAAGTCTTGTTGTGTTGCAGGATTTTTTTTTCATACAATACAGAGATGTATATATCTCTTGTAACAAGAATGAGTCGGAGACGTCAAAGATTTGGGGCAGCCACCCGTATAATTGAATCGGCTGCAAAAAGTAGGTTTTAAAAATAGCACGACGTGCTTAGTTTAGAGTCCAGAACAGAACTGCCTGTACTGAGGCAAGATGGCAGTTTTAAAGGGCTGGAAGGGAAATGACGTCATCTATGCCGGAACTGGGAGTGGTGTCCTTGTGCCCGGAAGTGACGTTATCCTTGGGGCCGGCAACAGGCGGGATTTCCCGGAAAAGGTCTGCAAGGGACTGAGAGAGATAGTCAGTACACTCCGCCACCCCCTGGCCTGGCGTAGAATTACTAGTGTTTAGGCCCTTCAGCGGATTCCCATGCGCACGTGTGTGACCCTCTCTATTATATAAAAAAATAAAAAATAAAAAAAACTTGGGACAAGATGAGACCTGTTCAGGGAGACAAGATGTGACCTTCTCAGAAAGAGAAAAGACACTTTAACACTTTTCAAGAGATCAAGTAGTGCTTGAGGATGTCTTGGGGAGAAGAGAGACAAGGCAGTGAAACAAAAGGACAGCAGCTGTACAGGCTTTTAAATGTTTGAAGCGCTGCACAAGATGCAGATCACACGGCATGGCAGCAAGCCAGTAGCTGATTGAGCAAAGAGGAGGATTTAAAAAAAAACAAAAAAAAAACAAGCTATTTGTTTCCCATTGTATCACCGTTTAAGAGGGGTTTTGGAGGAGCGACCGCGTCTCCTTGGGGCGTGTATAGCCGCATAGCGCAGGCGGTTGGGCAAGCGAAGATTGTTTTGTTATATCTGTGTCTTTTGTGGCAGTGTTTATTTGATATTTGGACTTTAGTCTTCACACATTATACACTTAAAGTCAGCGTCTGGCCAATTATTAGTAGAACATGAAAAGTTTGTTTTCATTGTGTTCAACATTTCTCACCTCACATTTCCCATCATCCTATATTCACACAGCTCTTGTAGACACAGAACACGCATGAAATCTGTGTGTTCTAAATAACGATATATTATTTACCCTCTACAACTCCAGGCACCTCACACCCAGATAAACAGACTTGAGCAGGGAGAACGTCAGCTGCGTCGGTGGGAGAGCAGGCTGTCTGCTGCCGGTGCTGGACAGATTTGCAAAACAAAAAAGACTCTGATAAAGAGGTGCAAGGGAATTTTTTCATAGCCTTTAGGGATTCTAGTGTTAACCAATAATATTATATTTACTTTGTGTAAGTTACAAATAAAGACATACAAAATATTTATCAACTTATACACACAATTTGACACCACAGCAATACTTTACTGGCAATGTGGGTACAGCAGGTATTGTTTAGAATTACGGTGGCCCCAAAGGGCAAGTGACAAGTGACTTTGCATTTTTCGTTAGGTCATTGCTCTACTTAAAGGAATGCCTTGTTGTCTCGAACAAGTAATACCATTCAATATCCAGAACGCTCAAACGTATGGAGACTCGGAGCACATAGAAATCATGAACGTGAGGGTTGATTTTTCGTCTCTTTTGCAGCTATACCTCTCCAATGATACAGCACCCGATCGACCATTAAAACACCCAGGATCACCAGTTAGATTACAAATGATTCATTTAGTGATTGTTATTACAATAAAATGGCATGTAGAATCTTAAACTGGAACAAAATTTTCAAGCACCGCATTGCAAGCAAAAAAAGAATGGGGAGCACCCCCGGTTTACTTTGGGACTATTGCATGCTGAGGAAAAAAAGAAATGGATGTCCACCTCTTAATGTACACCATCATGCACATACAATCGGGAACTGTGATCGACGACAATTTAATTGAATAAAAAAATGCTAGATTAACTTTCCCTCACTCAACACACAACTTAACCAGAAACCTACCCTGTGGACTGACAGGCAAACCTTGCCACCAATCGGAGTTTTCCTTTTGTTTTGCCAGGGTACATATCCTTCCTGTGCACTTTTACTTGTAGTCACCCATCCGATTGTGAGCACGTCATCTCTAATTTTTTGCGTCACCTCGTGTGAATGTGTGCACTCTCCTTGTTTAATTGTGCACAGCACACCTTCACATTTTTTGTCACTTGTCCTTCAGGGCCACCGTATAGAATGACAAGAATGTGTGACTTTTGTTACTTTAATATGCTGTATACTTTCCTTAGGCACCGTATAGGAGGACGGAGGACTAATTGAGGTCATTGATGTTAGGTAGAATGCCTAGAGGGGGGCTGGGTGGTCTCGTGGCCTCTAAACCCCTGCAGATGATATTTTTTTTGTTCTCCAGCCGTCTGAAGTTTTGTTTTTTTTTTTGTCCTACCTGACCATTGGACCTTACTTTTATTTTATGTTAATTAGTATTGCCTAATTTTATTTTTTCATATTTTGTCTTTTTTCTCTTTCTTCATCCTGTAAAGCACTTTGAGCTACATCATTTGTATGAAAAGGTGGCAAATAAATAAATGTTGCTGTTGTTGATGTATATAATACCTAAGCATTTTCAGAATGACTTCCTGGTTTACCTTTAGGCATTGCATAAAATGTCTAGGAAATAAGAGAAATTTTAATCATTTCCTAATCTGACATCGCATTTTCACAATTCTACGCAATGCATTATTTCACAATTGAATGTAACATATACACAAATATACATTTGAGATACTTAAAGGGGCACGAGCTCCAGACAGCGCTAAGCTACCCGCCCGCTATACCAACTATTGTGCCTGCTATGGACAGCGAAGGGTGACATCCATCCACCCCACCTAGGGCTCCAACTGGCTACCCTTTATTATTAAGGGGTATCTAAAAATCACATTTTAAATTTTTATCTGCTGTACTCTGCCACAGAAACTACATTTGTGTTTTGGCCTCATGCTAAAGGGAAGCTCTTGGCACACAGGAGTTGATAAACCATGCTAAGGTGTAATGAGCTGCTTTTTTTCTCTCTCTCCTTTCCCCCTCATTTATTTTTAACCCTAAACGAATGTGGCTTCCAAGCAAACTTTGACATTTTTAATAAGAGACAGTGCAGATTTAAAAGGACTTGCCTTTACTGCTTCATGGACCAGGGTTCAATGCCAACCCACTTACTATGGAGCCTTCACTTCTCTCTAAGGGTTCCCAGTTTTCAACCCAAACCCCCAAAATGATGGGAAACTTAAACTGGCACGGTAAGAACGCATGCGTTATGTTTGTAGTTTTCTGTAATTTTTATTTTATTTATTTATTTATTTTTTTTAAACACTAGGGGGTTTCACTCGCCAAACAGCATGCGCTACACAAAAACTCCCCCCCCCCCGGCATGCACTACATACAAGCCATTTCACATCTCTGCCACTCACGTTGTGAAGAGGGGGACTGAACGCGCCCCAAGAAAACGCGGTCACTCCTCCGAAACCCCCTCTTAAACGGTGATACAATAGGAAACACATTCTGTTTTTTCTTTATCTCCTCTTTGCTCGATCAGTTGCTGCTGCCGTGCCACGTGATCTGCATCTCGTGCGGCGCTTCAAGCGTTTAAAAGCCTGTACAGCAACTGTCCTTTTCTCTCTTCTCCTCCAGACATCCTGTGTTCCTGTTGGGGGTCCTGCTCCTGAGGCGCACCCCTATGAAGACAAAGATTTTCTATTCTTTTAATGTAGTACTAGGGTGTTGTACCGTGTTAGCCATTACGAATGTAGAGAAGAGCCAAGCAAAATGACACCTTTTATTGGCTAACTAAAAAGATTACAATATGCAAGCTTTCGAGGCAACTCAGGCCCCTTCTTCAGGCGAGATGTAATACAGAAACTGAAGTTTCCTGTGTTTATATCCACACACTAGGACAAGAAACAACAATGGTAAATCTTTAAAGGAAAAATCTTAAATGTAAAAAATTAATAGGTTCACTCAGGCTAAGATTAATTTAACAAGAGAGAGAAAAACGATGTATGGTCAAGAGATTTTTGGATAAGATAACTGTCCAACAAAGTCCTTTGAAGTCTGTGATGAGTTTTTCAAAACAATATGGGTCTGTAGACAAGTTATCTGTGTCAGTCTGAGAGATGCAAACAGTCCTCATACCTGGCCATAAAACTCTTGTCTCTATTCAAGCCATGCTGTAATGTATTAAATTTTAGCATGAGCTTAACTTCCCATTCTTTTCTCTCTTGCTGTGTTTTGAAGTTGCCCATAAGCACTGTGACTTTAAAGTCCCTCTCACAGTGTCCATGGCTGTTAAAGTGGGCCGCTACAGGAACATCTGTGTTGCCATGTTTAATGTGGAATCTGTGCAAATTCATTCTCTGACGGAGTGTTTGTCCAGTTTCTCCCACATAGAGTGCAGTGTCAGGACATTTCATGCAGAGAATTAGGTAGACAACATTGGATGATCTGCAGGAAAATGATCCCTTTATGTGATGTTCAAGTCGGCAGTGTGGTATAACTATACGGTCTGTATTGTAGATGTGGGCACACGTTTTACATCTTTTCTGTAGGCAGGGAGATGTGCCATTTGCTGTCATTTCATTTAGGGAGCTTCGGACAATAAGTTGCTGAAGGTTTGGTGGTTGTCTGTATGCCAGGAGGGGAGGTTCAGGAAATACATTTTTCAGTGTTTGGTCGCTGTTTAGCATTGGCTGAAGTTCTTTTATAATTTTTCGAAGTGTTTCAAGATGTGGGTTGTAGGTGACAACAAGGGGGATGCGGTTCTTGTTGTCTTTGTTTTTATATTCCAGAAGGTTGTCTCTGGGTATGGCAGTAGCTCTTCTTATTTGAGTGTCTGTTGTTTTAGGGCTATAACCTTGTTTGATGAAATCTTGTCTGAGCTCCTGCAGTTGTTGATCACGGTCTATCGGGTCTGAGCAAATACGATTGTATCGAATTGCTTGGCTAAAAATAATGGAGTGCCTTATATGCTTGGGGTGGAAGCTGTCACTTCTTAGGTAGGTTCGTCTGTCTGTTGGTTTGTGAAAAACAGAAGTTACAAGGGTGTTGTTTTTTAGTTGAACAGTGGTGTCAAGGAAGCTGACTTCTGTTTTTGAGTAATTCAGCTTCAGCTTTATGTTGGGGTGAAAAGAATTATATTCATTATGAAAATGGAGGAGGTCCTTCTCACTGGCAGTCCAGATTATGAAGATGTCATCTATGTAACGGAGATATAACATTGGTTTTATGATGCACATTGTCATGAAATCTTCCTCCAATTTTGCCATAAATAGGTTTGCATAGTGAGGTGCAAAACGACAGCCCATTGCAGTCCCCATTTGTTGTAAGTAGCAATCTTGTCCAAAAGAGAATAGATTATGTGTCAGAGTGAATTTTATCATTTCTATTACTGACTTTGTGGGTAAATCATGTTGTCTGAGGTACGTTTCACATGGAAATGTCCCATCCCATCCATCTACACATGGAGCTCGATTCACTCCTGAAAGAGACTTGTGTTTGTTTGAAGTGTTTAAATAAAATTCTCCTGTGTATCTGTGCAACTCTGTGACCCAAGCGTCACAGCGTATGTGGATTTCACTTTCACCAATCAACAAATCTTTTAGTTCTCGCGCATACGCCTCTTCATTGGGAAGAAACATTACTTTTCCCTGACGGCAGTATGAATTAGACGACCTACAAGTATCCGACTTATAGATTAAAGCCAAACAATATCTACATACTTCTGTCATATCACCTCTGTCCATAGATTCAATCTCTTTTCACTTTTACGTTTTCGCCAATATCGCATTCAATGTTGATTCCGTGTTTGGAGCTACATTGTGACAACGCAATGTATAACTGCCCGTGAGTGAATATTGTTGGTTTCTCTCTACACAAACTGTGTCTGACAAAAGCAATCACACAATTGATAAATGATTGAACCGTGTGCGTGGTTGTAAATATTTTAGATGTGGGCAGGACTTTTCCAAATCTCTTTGCATAAAGTCTTGTCTAGTGGGGCTTGAAATTCTCTCTCATGGGATTTCACTTTCACCAAACAACCAATCTTTTAATTCTCCCGGATAGGCCACTTTACTGGGAAGAAATGCTACTTTTCCCTGATGACAACACGAATTACATGATCTCCAACTTAAAGTTTAAAAATGAGCAACATATTCAATCTCTTTTCGCTGTTCTGTTATTTCAAAGAGTAATTTCCATTTGTTTGCGCTAATGCGATCTTTACTACCAATTTTTTTTTTTTTGGACTTTTGAATTTTCATACTTCCATTATCTCTAATCTGCTCTGCATGTGTATCACGCCAACGTTTTTGAATTCTTCACAATGTTCTACCCTTTGTCTTTTATTTCAAGCCCTGGGCGTGGTTAAATCTCTTCGTACAAAGTCTCGTCTCATGGGATTCAAAAGCATCTCTCTGAAAAAGTCACATCTCGTCCCAGGATTTTTTCATTAGAAGAGAGATGTAAAGCGACCTTGGGTTTGTGAACAGCGCTCTATAAATGAAACTTATTAATATTTATTATTTCTAATTAAAAATATAAAGGCTGTATGAAGAACATCCATGTCAGAATTTGTTGCGCTTGTGAATGGATAAACTGCTACAACAAGATAAGAATAAAACTAGAACATCCAAAAATAGATGAAAACGATGGTGAATGTATCAGTTACAGGTAACCCACATGGAGAAATACACTGAAGGCAATTAGGAAAAAACATTAAAGAATTGGCTTTTCTATTTAGTTAAGACGGCAAGTCTTTCACCCTCAGTATGGATTTTTGTTTTTTAAATGACTAAAATATTTTGCCACTCAAGGGTTTGACACCATGGTTGCAATCACTTTGCTTATGGTTATAGAGAAAGCAAGTTTTATTATTCTTTAGACTATGTAAAAGTCCTTAGGTTTCAACCAGCTTTGCCTTAAATTAGAGATGATCTGATCGATCGCCCACTGATCTAAAATCGGCCCTTTTGGTTCTTCATAACGTGATGTTTATTCATTGCTAGTTTGCACACAGTAACGTGTGGTGAGGTTCATGGCCGATTCATGATTCAGAGTCATATTTACAAATATATGAACCCACAAGAGTCGCTTATTCACTTGGCAGCCTGCACATTGACTGCTGGTTATGTTTCATATCTCATCAGCCTCCTTTACACACACACACACACAGGTAAGGCGCATATCTAAATAAGAAAATGTTACGTTTATAGCGGCGAGAGAAAGAGAGAGCGCATTTGCTCCTCACCCTACATGCGTTCTAAATTAGCCACAATTCATACTCATTCAATATAAATGAAAGTACAGAGTGGTGTACAAAACAAACGGATTTCAGTTTTGACCTAATTGAAATATTTAGTTTTTTTTAAAGCTTTTTAATTCTGATGCTTTAATCAATTTTAATAAAGACTGTTCAACAAAAGGATAAGAAAAACAAAAGAATATTTTATTTAAGGTCAAAATTTAGTTTTCAAATATTGGATTGTTTTTTTCTTAGTCTGATTCTATTTTTTATAAAATTGAAAACCATTTATGGTCTTATCTTTATTTGTAAATGAAGTCCATGCACCTGTCCACCACCACGAAAATCTCTGTCATTTTCTTGAAAAAGTCCTCCTTATTTTCCTTTAGTGTTAAAAATCTTAACCTTCTATTTTGGCAGTCAATCGGAACAAAAAAATAAAAATAAACGGCCCGCTGCAGTGCACTTGACTATCTGATGTCGCTAACTTATTGGTGCCCAGAGCCTCTGCGTAGAAGAACAGTAGCAACGAACACCTGTTGGACTAACATGCGCCCTCTTCAGGCCAGAACAGTACTGTCTGCCTCACCTTGTGCCTTTTCACTGCGGTTTTATGTCTGATCAGCAAGACTAATTATGTCACATGCATTCATTATAGATATTGGCCAGACTGTGGAGAGTCAGGGTGTATAATAAACGTGGTCTGCAAAGTTTATATTGGCGACATACAGAGAAACAGTGACAGGCACGCGCCAACTGCATGCATCAGCCCAGAGTGTGAGGAAGAGCACAGTCTGAGGTGAGGCTCATTGCTGCTGCACCTCTCGTTTCTCCCCTGTAATGTGCCAATTCAGCGATTTGGACTATTAAAATAATCAAAATCATATAGAAAAACAAATTTATTGCACAAACCAGTGGACATAATTGTTTTTACTTTTCAGGATGATTGCCTCCCCTGACCACACCTCCCTGCTTGCACATCTGACAAACTGGATGAACAAAGTTAGGTTTTATAATCTGCCCAGCTTTTTAAGGCAAAATTGTCTGATACTGAATTGCTGAGGCTGCAAACCGTCACGTATACACAAATCACCTTTACATTTTCCTATCATGTACCATTTTTCTACAATCACCTATTTTTGTAATTTCTTCTCATATTAAATAGTCGATACTTTATTTGTGCCAAAAGGAGGCTGTCCTGGCAGCATTGCATGAAACACACAAGTCATTCCTCGACTGGGCACCGGGCCATCACTGCGCCCACACTCATGCCCACAATGAATTGCCAATTAACAAATCCCGTCAGTCACGGAGGATGCTGGAATACCAGAGTAAAACCTACAGGACGGATGCATCAACGGCAGATGGACAACAAGCAGGCACGGGAGGCTGGATCCATGAAGAGGCAAAGCTAACCACAACTCTAGATTGCATCACTTACGCCATTGAGAAAGGGTATATTTCTAAACTGCGTTAAGGGCAGGGCTGTGGAGTTGGTAGATAAATCCTTCGACTCAGACTCCTTAGTTTCCGGTACTTCCGACTCCGACTCCCCAACTCCGACTCCTCTGTATTTAATAGGCTAATGTATTTTCTATGTTGATAGAAGGAAGGCAACAAACATTATTTAACCACAGAACTACTGGCTAGGAAGCTGACTCTCTAACGTATTGGCCAGTTTAAACAAAAGACAAGAACCCCTGAACACACATCAGACCATAGCACACACCTCCACCTACATCATTCATTACACTTGCTTACACTCAAATTAACTTGTTAAACACATTATATCTGAAATAAAATGAAAACACTTTTTGTAATGTACCTGAATGTCAGGTTGTATAAATCGCTCAGCTGAACTTCACACTAGTAGTAACTCGACTATGCACTGGCCTTTATTCTTGCATCAGAGAAGTACTTAATTAGGACTATTGTTTGTGAAATGGGACATTTGAACTTGCTGTACTTTTTTCGTTACAATTTAAATTTATTAGGAGTCGGTACATTTTAGCCGACTCTGACAAATGCTGTTTATAAGGTGATCGACGTTAACCGTGTCACCACGGCAGAAGACCAGAGTCAGGGTGGAATGCGGTCCAACAGTTCCAAGAAGAACAGGTACAGCTGCAGAAGCAGACAAAGGAGAGGTTAAACTTCCTCCTGCTCTGCAGCTCGGCTAACCACACAGTCTGCTCAGCTCAAACCCATTTCATCACAAGACAGCAGACGCTGCAGTCCATCTGTGAACAGGCCACACAATAACCAACCTTTAGGAAACCACAAGTCATGTGCTGGCGTGAGGCAACTCTGCCAATGCTCGGTTACAACAGACTTACTGTATGAAATATGGCAGCCAATGCAAAAAAAAAAAAAAAGATCTATCTATCTATAGGTCCAGATCTAAATTATAGTGTGTTGTGGATAGTGAGCTACATTGGTGTACCATTTGGTATTGAGGCCCAATATAGGGTGGTCCAGATCTAATTATGCAATTTTGATTACGCTATAACTTAAGCTCATTACATAGAAAAATCACCCGAAAAATCCTGGACCATCGAGAAATATGTGAACTGACGATATGAAGAATCGTCTTTGTGCCGAACTGGAATTGTCCCCACATAAATCAAAGCCATCCAGATGATATGGATCTGCATAATTAGATCTGGACCGGTCTGTCTGTCTGATAGATAAAAGGCACTATATGTGAGAGAGAGAGAGAGAGAGAGAAAGAGAGAATAATGGAGCCTAATCCCACCTATGTGGACTCCACATGACCCCCTCTGTGCCTTCAACATCCTCAAAACTGGCAAGGCACAAGTGAACAGGGGTGTGTATGTATGGAGAAGTACCGCTGAGGAGATTAGAATTCACACGACCTGCTGCTAAATGTTGCCAGCTTAGGCACATTTTGACGCCTGAATAGAAGTAGTTTCCATAGAACGAATGAATAACAGGTGACTGTGTCAGCATGTAGGAGTGAGAGGGCTGTGACAGACTGGCATCCCATCCAGGGCAGTTTCCTGCCTTGTGCCAGATCCTGGTGGGATTGGCTGTGGATCCACAATCCTGCTTTGGACGAAGTAGGTCTGGGAATGTTCTGTTACGTACTATAAAATTTGGTCTTATTCCGCAGACGTGTACCACCCTCATCCACATGAATGCCAGGACCCAAGGTTTCCCAGTGTTTAATTGTCCAGGGCATTACACTGCCTTCACTAGCTTGTTTTCATATAGTGCCTTTCTCATAGTGTATCCTGCTCCTATCACTTTCACAGGTACACGACACACCATCCACAGAATCTAAAACAAAATGCAACTCATCAGACCAGGCCACCTTCTTCCACTGCTCCGTGGTCCAAGTCTGTCGCTCACGAGTCCATCGTAGGACAAGTCTGTGGCTACGCAGCAAGCCACAATGCACTGTGTGTGCCTCTCTCTCTCGGCCAGCATTTAGTGCTACGGTAGCTCTTCTGTGGCATTGGTCCAGATGGGCTACCCTTCTCTCTCTCTCCACGCGCATCAGAAAGCCCTGTTGCCAGTTCACCAGTTGTCCTTCCTTAGATTACTTTTGACAAGTATTAACCACTGCAGACTGGGGGACACCCCACATCTGGATGGAGATGCCCTGGCCCAGTTGACTTGCCATCACCATTTTGGCCCTTGTCACTCAGATCCTCGGCTTGCCCATTTTTCCTCCTTTCAACACATCACCTTCAAGAATTGACTGTTCACTTGCTGCCAAATATATCCCACGCGATGACAGGTGCCACTGTAACGAGATAATCAACGTTAGTCGCTTCAGCCGTCCGAGCTTTGAACGTGGCAGCCGATTGGTGGAAATCTATTCATTTAGACTACTTTGCGGAGATCCATTTCCACATTTCTGACATTAGACATTCTTTTTCCATTAATCCGTGTCAAAAATGTCAAATTAAATCCATTGAGACTCAATGTTATAGAACAGTAAAATGAAAACTAACAATCTTTATATATAATACGCTACTGTGGCTGTTCGTTTGTCTGTCCAGGATTTTAAATCACCTGTAGCTCGCAAACCGTTTGACATATTAATATTAATAATAATAAATCACATTTATATAGCACTTTTCTCAGTACTCAAAGCGCTATCCACACAGGGAGGAACTGGGAAGCAAACCCACAATCTTCCAGTCTCCTTACTACAAAGCAGCAGCAGCACTACCACTGCGCCACCTGTGAGGATTATTGACCTGGAAGTTGGTACACGTGTACTACGTGACGTCTACTATCCGCTTTCGGGGTGGTGATTGACCTCCAACGTTATTCCTGTTTTTATATTTATTTTATTTTAGAATCAACTCTTGGCAGTGGCCGGCCGTGCAGCGCATGCATACGGGCGCCGGTCTCATTCCCTACCACCTTCGCCGTCACTTCCTCTACCTTTTCATATCATAAGTCTTCAATCTGCCACAAGAATGATTTAAGTGCCAGCTTAAGTGAAAAATTAAAGAAAATGTACTAAGTAATTACAACACAAAACACTGACTTAATCAGTTTTAACGTGAAAAGATGCCGACGAAAGAAGAGAAGAAGCGGGCCGCTAGGGTGAAGAAAAGAGCTGCTCAGGAAGCAGCAAGCGCATCAACCTCTGAGCAAACGAATGATAAACGTACAGAGAAAGGAGGAGGAAAACTAGGAATGCACTAGTGAACTGAATTCACTGCACGATGCGCCGTTACTGGTCTTCTCATATAATACGCTACCGTGGCTGTCCATCTGTCCGTCCAGTATTTTAGATCACCTGTAGTTCGCAAACCATTTGACTGATTGACCTGAAATTTGGTACACGTATACTACGTGACGTCTACTATCCGCTTTCGGGGTAACGATTGACCTCCAAGGTGGTTATTCTTTTTAATTTTTATTTTTTTCATTGTAGAATCAACTCTTGGCAGTACAGCACATGCGTACGCGCACCGTTCTCATCTCTACCACCTTCACCGTCACTTCCCCTACTTCTTCATATCTTATAATTCTTGAAGCAGATTGAAGACTTAAGTGCCATCTTAAGCGAAAAATGAAGGAAAACATACTAAGTAATAGCAACACAAACACTGACTTAATCAGTTTTAACATGAAAAGATGCCGACAGAAGAAGCGGGTCGCTGGGGTGGAGAAAAGAAGAGCTGCTCAGGAAGTAGCAAGCACATCAACCTCTGAGCTAACGAATGATAAAACGTAAAGAAAAAGAAGAGGAAAATTAGGAATACTCAAGTCAAGTGTATTCACTGCAGTGTGCCATTACTGGTATGCGAAAAGTACTCAAATATAAAACGCCATGGGACCACCCAGCTGTCATACCACTCGGGAAAACATTGCGTCTTCTAAAGAAGAATGGACTTTGGCACAAAAAGTGCAATCCATTCCCAAAACAGCAACAAAAGGACCCTGTGAAGATGCTGAAGGACACAGGTAGACAAGTCTTCATATCCACAGTAAAACAAGTCCGACATCGACACAACCTAAAAGGCTGCTCAGTGAGGAAGAAGCCACTGCTGCAAAGCCACCATCAAAAAGCCAGACTGCAGACGTGGGGACAAAGATCTGACCTTCTGGAGAAATGTCCTCTGGTCCAATGAATCCAAGATCAAACTGTCTGGCTATGATGACCATCATTAGCTTTTATACTTGCAAACCAAAGAGCGCCATTTCAGCCGCCATGATTGGGATGGGACCATCATGTTATGGGAATGGGGGGGCAGGTGGCAGGGGGGGTGGCTGCAGGACAGACTGGCACACTTCACAAAATAGATGGCATCACGAGGAAGGACAACAATGGAGATACACTGCAGCAACATCTGAAGAGCTCAACAAGAAAGGTGAAGCTCAGGTCGCAAAAGGGGTCTTCCAAATGGACAAAGTGGTGACAAAATGACTCAAGGTCCAGGTATTGGAGTGGCCATCACAAAGCCCTGACCTCCATTCGACTGAATTGAACAAGTGTGTGCCAGCAACAAGGCCTATGAACCTGTCCCAGTTACACCAGTGCTGTCTGGAGTCCAGATGGTTCGGGGGGTCGGAGTTGGGGGGGGGGGGGGGGGGTGGTTAAGAGTCCAATTAAACTCTTATCCATTGATACTCCAAGTTATAGAACAGTAAAATGAAAACTTTTAAAGGAGGTGAATATTTTTATACACACACACTGCACAGTAACACCAAACTTGATAGTACATAGCGTAACATTCCAGACATTCCTGCTTAATTCAATACAGGATTTTGGATCTACAGCCTATGCCAAGCCCATCAGATACAAGGCAGGAGACCACCTCGGATGGTGTAGCAGGCCATCACAGGCCTCACGCATACGCACTCACAGAATCGCCAGTTGCCATAACATGCGGATACCTGAACAACACGGGAGGAAAAACCCATAAAGACGCAGGGAAGACATGAAAACTGCACACAGGGACTGAGCACAGAATTCAGACACCGGATCAGTGAGATGGAGGCATTAAACCAGCAGGCCATCCTGTTTATACGCCATTTACCTAGAAAGAGCCGGAGAGCCGTTCTTAAGCATATGGCTGTTGGTCAAAAGCAGAACTAACAACTTTTGTAAGTTCCTTCTCTTGGAGATGCGTTTTAACACTTCACTACCCAATGAAATAACCAAAACGTTGCTGATCATGAAACCAGAGTTGTTAAAAGTTATATCTAAAACTTGATAATTTGCAGAGTACTTGCAACACTTCGCCATTTGAAGAGTCCCGTAAAGGAAGTGAGCAGGCCAGGCAGACAGCGCAGCGGACACTCGAAAGTGAACATACAGTTATGCTTGAAAGTTTGTGAACCCTTTAGAATTTCCTATATTTCTGTACAAATATGACCTCAAAACATCAGATTTTCACTCAAGTCCTAACAGTAGGTAAAGAGAAACCAGTTAAACAAATGAGACAAAAACATTATACTTGGTCATTTATTTATTAAGGAAAATGATCGAATGAGACATATTTGTGAGTGACAAAAGTATGTGAACCTTTGCTTTCAGTATCTGGTGTGACCCCCCAATAACTGCAACTAAAGGTTTCCGGTAACTTTTGCTCATTCCCACACACCGGCTTGGAGGAATTTTCGCCCATTCCTCCGTACAGAACAGCTTCAACTCTGGGATGTTGGTGGGTTTCCTCACATGAACTGCTCGCTTCAGGTCCTTCCACAACATTTCGATTGGATTAAGGTCAGGACTTTGACTTGGCCATTCCAGAACATTAACTTTATTCTTCTCTAACCATTCTTTGGTAGAACGACTTGTGTGCTTAGGGTCGTTGTCTTGCTGCATGACCCACCTTCTCTTGAGATTCGGTTCGTGGACAGATGTCCTGACATTTTCCTTTAGAATTCTCCGATATAATTCAGAATTCATTGTTCCATCAATGAAGGCAAGACATCCTGGCCCAGATGCAGCAAAACAGGCTTGAACCATGATACTACCACCACCATGTTTCACAGATGGGATAAGGTTCTTATGCTGGAATGCAGTGTTTTCCTTTCTCCAAACATAACGCTTTTCATTTAAGCCAAAAAGTTCTATTTTGGTCTCATCTGACCACAAAACATTCTTCCAGTAGCCTTCTAGTTTGTCCACGTGATCTTTAGCAAACTGCAGACGAGCAGCAATGTTGTTTTTGGAGAGCAGTGGCTTTCTCCTTGCAACCCTGCCATGCACACCATTCTTGTTCAGTGTTCTCCTGATGGTGGACTCATGAACATGAACATCAGCCAATGTGAGAGAGGCCTTCAGTTGCTTAGAAGTTACCCTGGGGTCCTTTGTGACCTCGCCAACTATTACACGTGTGCCTTGCTCTTGGAGTGATCTTTGTTGGTCGACCACTCCTGGGGAGGGTAACAATGGTCTTGAATTTCCTCCATTTGTACACAATCTGTCTGACTGTGGATTGGTGGAGTCCAAACTCTTTAGAGATGGTTTGGTAACCTTTTCCAGCCTGATGAGCATCAACAACTCTTTTTGCGAGGTCCTCAGAAATCTCCTTTGTTCGTGCCATGATACACTTCCACAAACATGTGTTGTGAAGAGCGGACTATGATAGATCCTGTTCTTTAAATGATACAGGGTGCCCACTCACACCTGATTGGCATCCCATTGATTGAAAACACCGGACTCAAATTTTAATTTCAAACTAATTGATCATCCGTGAGGTTCACATACGTTTGCCACTCACAAATATGTAATATTCGATCATTTTCCTCAATAAATAAATGACCAGGTTTAATATTTTTGTCTCATTTGTTTAACTGGTTTCTCTTTATCTACTTTTAGGACTTGAGTGAAAATCTGATGTTTTAGGTCATATTTATGCAGAAATATAGAAAAAAATTCTAAAGGGTTCACAAACTTTCAAGCACAACTGTATACATGTGCTGTGTGTCTTACTTGAGGAAAAAGTTGAAGACAAAAGTCCAAACAAGTATTAAAAGCCACTAGCCCATAAAACAACAAGAAGATGATCTAAAGACTAATAGAAGACAAGACCAGGAGACACTGGGCCTTTAAAAGGCAAAGCATTTTCAGCTCTTTGACCCTTATATACTAAAAGTGGAAGTGAGAAGTTTCCATACACTTTGTGGTGAATTCTTTCAAACTCTTTATAACCCTTCACAGATTTTATACTAACAAACTACAGGTGCCGGTCATAAAATTAGAATATCATGACAAAGTTGATTTATTTCAGTAATTCCATTCAAAAAGTGAAACTTGTATATTAGATTCATTCATTACACACAGACTGATGTTTTTCAAATGTTTATTTCTTTTAATTTTGATGATTATAACTGACAACTAATGAAGTCCCAAATTCAGTATCTCGGAAAATTAGAATATTGTGAACAGGTTCAATATTGAAGACACCTGGTGCCAGACTCTAATCAGCTAATTAACTCAAAACACCTGCAAAAGCCTTTAAATGGTCTCTCAGTCTCGTTCTGTAGGCTACACAATCACGGGGAAGACTGCTGACTTGACAGTTGTCCAAAAGACGACCATTGACACCTTGCACAAGGAGGGCAAGGCACAAAAGGTCATTGCTAAAGAGGCTGGCTGTTCACAGAGCTTTGTGTCCAAGACCATTAATAGAGAGGCGAAGGGAAGGACAAGATGAGGTAGAAAAAAGTGTACAAGCAATAGGGATAACCTCACCCTGGAGAGGATTGTGAAACAAAACCCATTCAAAACTGTGGGGGAGATTCACAAACAGTGGACTGCAGCTGGAGTCAGTGCTTCAAGAACCACCACGCACAGACGTATGCAAGACATGGGTTTCAGCTGTCACATTCCTTGTGTCAAGCCACTCTTGAACAAGAGACAGCGTCAGAAGCGTCTCGACTGGACTGCTGCTGAGTGGTCCAAAGTTATGTTCTCTGATGAAAGTAAATTTTGCATTTCCTTTGGAAATCAAGGTCCCAGAGTCTGGAGGAAGAGAGGAGAGGCATAGAATCCACGTTGCTTGAGGTCCAGTGTAAAGTTTCCACAGTCAGTGATGGTTTGGGGTGCCATGTCATCTGCTGGTGTTGGTCCATTGTGTTTTCTGAGGCCCAACGGCAACGCAGCCGTCTACCAGGAAGTTTTAGAGCACTTCATGCTATTTGCTGCTGACGAACTTTATGGAGATGCAGATTTCATTTTCCAACAGGACCTCGCACCTGCACACAGTGCCAAAGCTACCAGTACCTGGTTTAAGGACCATGGTATCCCTGTTCTTGATTGTCCAGCAAACACGCCTGACCTTAACCCCATAGAAAATCTATTGTGAAGAGGAAGATGCAATACGCCAGACGCAACCATTCAGAAAAGCTGAAGGCCACTATCAGAGCAACATGGGCTCTCATAACACCTGAGCAGTGCCACAGACTGATCGACTCCATGCCACGCCGCATTGCTGCAGTAATCCAGGCCAAAGGAGCCCAACCTAAATATTGAGTGCTGTACATGCTCATACTTTTCATGTTCATACCTTTCAGTTGGCCACCATTTCTAAAAATCCTTTTTTTGCATTGGTCTTAATTGATATTTTAATTTTCCGAGATACTGAATTTGGGACTTTCATTAGTTGTCAGTTATAATCATCAAAATTAAAAGAAATAAACATTTGAAATACATCAGTCTGTGTGTCATGAATGAATCTAATATACAAGTGTCACTTTTTGAATGGAATTACTGAAATAAATCAACTTTGTCATGATATTCTAATCTTATGACCGGCACCGGTATACGTTTGACATATCGTTAAAGATATCTACTCTTTGCTGAAGTCATTAAACCAATGTTCCCAGACCTCAGAGTATTTCACTTATTTTTGACCAGATCACAATTCCAGCAGGTAACAAGTTTCTATACACTTTGTTAACTGGGCCTTTAAATAGCTTGGAAAATTCCAGAAAAATGTCAAGTCTTTAGGCAATTCGACAATGAGCTTCTGAGAGCCAATGAGCCCAATTGGAGTCAACATGTGGATGGAGGTTTAGGCCGACCGTGAAACTTCCTGCCTCTTTGCTTGACATGATGGGGGGAAAAAAAAAAAAAAAAAAAACAAACGAAAATCAGCCAAGACCTCAGAAATTGATTTGCAGAGCTCTTGCAACAACACTTCACCGTCAGAGGAGATCAGTAAGCAGGCCAGTCAGACAGCGCAGCGGACACTCGAAAGTGAACATCTACATGTGCTGCGTGTCTAACTTGAAGAAAAGTTGGAAAGAAAAGTATTAAAAGCCAATAGCCCATAAAATAACAAGAAAATTTAAAGGCCAATAAGACAAGACCGGGAGACATCGAGGAAAGGCAAACCATTTTCAGTTCTTTGACCCTTATGTACTAACAGTGGAGATGAAAACCCACAAAGACACGGGGGGGAAAACAAGAAAACTCCACATTGTGACCAAGCACAGGATTCAGACTCCGGATCAGAGAGGCTTCAGCACGAACCAGCATGCCACCCTGTTTATAGCACATTTACCTAGAAAGAGAAGGCGCTGGTAAAAGTTAGGACTAAAACTGGACGATTTGCAGAGTGCTTGGAAACGCACTTCGCCATCCGATGAACCACAAGAGGTCCAGAAGGGAAGTGAGCAGGCCTGGCAGACAGCACAGCGGACACTCCAAAGTGAACATATACAGTGGGGATAGAAAAGAATCCCCCCCTTTCAAATATTCCCTTTTTTTCGCTTTACAGCCTTAAATGAAAAACACGCACAAATATTTCTGCCCAGCTTTACTTACTCAATGCAACCTCTAACATCCAAATGAAAGATATCACAGCTACAGTGCAGTTAAAGTATAAAAAAAATAAAACACAAGACCTACAGAGATTAATAAAGGATCACCCCCCCGCCAAAATGTCATTTTGCTGAACCCTCTTTTGCTTTAATGACAGCCTCAAGTCTGTTGGGACATTTCTCTGTCAGCATTGCACATACAGATTGAGCCCACTCAATATTTGCCCCCCCACACTTCTTTACAGTTTAACTGTTCAAGTTCGGTCACATTGGATGGTGAGCATTGGTGGACTGCCATCTTCAGATTTTTCCACAGATTTTCTATGACATTCAGGTCTGGACTCCGATTGGCCACACGAGGACATTCACTTTTTTCTCCTTCTGCTACTGTGAGGTCAATTTTGCTGTGTGCTTCTGGTCGTCATGTTGAAGGGTGAACATTCTGCACATCTTCAACTTTCTGGCAGAAGGTAGCAGGTGTTCAAGAACTTGATTATATTTTGCCCCATCCATTTTTCCCTTCTACCCTAACGAGAGCCCCAGGACCCCCACAACAGGATGCCACCCCCTCCATGGTTTACTGTAGGTATGGTGTGTTGTAGATAGTGAGCTACATTGGTGAACCGTTTGGTATTGAGGCCCAATATAAGGTGGTCCAGATCTAATTATGCAATTTTCATTACGCTATAACTTTTTAAGGTTATTACATAGAAAAATCACCCGAAAAATCCCAGACCATCGAGAAGTGTGCGAACTGGTGACACGAAGAATCGTCTTCACGTCGAACTGGAATCGTCCCCGCATAAATCAAAGTCATCCAGATGATCTGGATCTGCAGAATTAGATCTGGACCACCCTGTAGTTTGATTTTGGTCTCATCGGACCATAAGACCTTTTTCCACTTGGCATCAGAATCTTTAAGGGGCATTCTGGGAAAGCTCAAACAAGCCTTAATGTGGCCTTTATTGAGAAGTGGCTTTTTCCTTGCGACCCTCCCGAACAAACCACGATTGAGGAGCGCTTGTGAAATTGTTGTCACCTGCACACAATGGACCACTCTATGCCATCAAAACCTGTAACTCCTTCAAAGTGGCCATTGGCCTCTTGGTAGCCTCTGTTACCCGTTTTCTCTTTGCTCTTCCATCCAGTTTGGAGGGATGGCCAAATCCAGGGAGGGCCCTAGTAGTACCAGACACTTCTTTACGGAGCTCCTTGGGATTGATAAAGCCTTTGAGAGGTTTTTGTCTCCATCTCCTGCCTTATGTCTGTCCACAACTCTATCCCGGAGATCTTTTGAAAGTGAACTGCCACCCACAGTCAGTTGTTTGCTCTCAGTTGCACTACCAAGCAAGGGAATGAATGGACCAGGAACGGCTTCACTAATCACACTCATTACAACTGATCACAGGTGGGAGGGAGCCAGTAATTATGATCTGCAATGGAAATGGTGGGCACTGACACCTGATTGAGTTTAGGAAGGGGTTGGGGGGGGGGAAGATCCTTTATTAATCTCAGAATTTCTTGTTTTTGATTTTTTAAAATTCTTCTGAACTGTAGCCGCGATATTTTTCACTTGGATGTTACAGGTTGCATTGATTAAGTAAAGCTGGAAAAAGTATTGGTTTGTGTGTTTTCATTTAAGGCTGTAAAGCAAAACAAATGGGAATATTTTGAAGGAGTGGATTCTTTTCTCTACCCGCTGTACATGCACTGCATGTTTGACTTGAAGAAAAGTTGGAAAGAAAAAAAGTATTAAAAGCCAACAGCCCATAAAATTAACAAGAAGATCTAACGGCCAGTAGAGTATGGAGATGACATTTCATTTTCAGGTTTTTGACCCTTCTGCACTGAACTAGCAACAGAGCAGCTCTTCGTCAACCCTTCTGAAAGCAAGAGTCCATCTGATTGGAGGTGCAAATAGCCTGTTCCTCTACATAGCCAATGACATGCGTGCAGGTAGCTAGCATTTAGGTCAAGAGGTTTCGTTTTTGCTCCACCAGACATGTGGTCTAAGGGACTCTGACTGTGAGGTGACAGTTTCTACTAGATATGGCAGTTTCAGCCAACTTCCTGGGACTTTCCCCACACCACAGTGTCGACAGAACAAGACAAAAGGCAAAAAGCAGGCAGCAAGTAACAATTCTGCTAGTGACAGAAGCCAGAGAAGAATGGACTCATTCACCATCCGAAAACGGCCACAAAAGACTCAAACAATAAGCAAGATGACATCTCCAAATGCCCAATGCATTCAAACATGGAGGTAAATGATCTTGAGCAGCAGACCACCACACCAGTATCCAATGTCCCCTGTGAGGTTATAATGGTGCACACGATCGTCAAAAGGGAACAGTCGTCGGTTGGAAAAAATGTCAGCTGGGCGTGACAGATCTCAATTTCTGCCACAATATGCAGATGTTAGAGTCAGAATTTTTGTGGTGACCTGGCCACTGTTCAACAATTAAGGGACACATATCGTTGGTTTCCATGCTCATGTGGATTCAGGTCATGGGGACAGTGTGACGGTGCAGGTCCTGATCCATGCTCTCTTTTTGGTTTGGGAGCATCGGTAATGTAACTGGATGAGTTGTACAACGAGGACAAATCACACATGGAGCAAGGGGATGATGTAAAAAGTGTTAGTGCTTTTATTAAAAACAAACCAAACTGTGTCCAAAGTGCAGTGCTCCAAAATCCATAAATAAATCTCTCTATTATATAAAAAAATCCTGGGATGAGACGAGACTTCAGAGTGGCGAATAATTACCGAAATGTTATAGAATAGTCAGAGTAACTTGGTTCCTAGGGTGCAAAGCCTACTGATGCTCACTTTCAAATTTTTTTTGAATACATTTGCACAAATTTCAAAGAGCCTTTTGTCACATTCTCATTCTGGTGTATTGGATGATGCTTGATGAGGAAAACAATGAAATGATTTTAGCACAACACTGCAACCATAAAAAAAATGGGTCTGAATACTTTCTGAAGGTGCCGTCTATCTACATACAAGTCTTCTTGTCCGAGTGACTTCATACGGTGAACTGGGCAGGAGATCCATCACTGGCTCGACATACTCACCAGCTAGCCTAACAAGCAGATATCTGAGGTTGTGCATCAGGAAAACCCATAAAAAGATAGGGAAGTCATGAACCTCCCCAAGTGACTGGATTCAGAAGTTGGACATCACATCAGCACTAACCAGCCTTATTTTTTTTTTAGGACAATCTAGATCAGAATAGGCCATTCAGCTCCACAAAGCTCGCCAGTCCTATCCACTTATTTCTTCCAAAAAAAAAAAACATCAAGTCGAGTTTTGAAAGTCCGCAAAGTCCTCCTGTCCACCACAGTACTTGGTAGCTTATTCCAAGAGTCTGTCGTTCTTTGTGTGAAGAAAAACTTCTTAATGTATGTGTGAAATTTACCCTTAACAAGTTTTCAACTGTGTCCCCGTGTTCTTGATGAACTCATTTTAAAGTCACCGTCTCGATCCACTGGACTGATTCCCTTCATCATTTTAAAGACTTCAGTCAGGTCTCCTCTTAATCTTCTTTTGTTTAAACTGTAAAGTCTCAGCTCTTTTAATCTTTCCTCATAACTCCTGTAACCCTAAACCAACCCAGTTGCTCTTCTCTGGACTTTTTCTCGTGCTGCTCTGTCTGCTATGAGACCAAAACTGCATGCAGTACTCAAGATGAGTCCTCACCAGTGTATTATAATGCTTGAGCAGAACCTCCTGTGACTTGTACACCACACGTGAAGGCGCTATATAACCAGACATTCTGATTGCCTTCTTAATGGCTTCTGAACACGGTCTGGCAATTATGAGTTCACTATGACTCCTTCGTCCTTCACACAGGGTGTACTTTCAAATTTCAGACCTCCCATTGTGTATTCCAATCTAACTTTTTTCTTCTTATGTGTAATGCTCTACATTTACTTATAAAAGTTAAAAGTTTCAACTCCTTTAATCTTACCTCATAACTCATCCCCTGTAGCCCTGAATTAGCCTAGTCGCTCTTCTCTGGACCTTCTCTAGTGTTGATATGTCTGCTACGAGACTAAAACTGCACCCAGGACTCCAGATGAGGCTTCACCAGTGTGTTAAGAAGACTAAGCAGAACCTCCTGTGACTTGCACTCCACACACCGTGTTATATAACCCGACATTCGGTTTGCCTTCTTAATGGCTTCTGAACACTGTCGGAAAGTTGATCATGTCAAGTCCACTATGACTCCTAAATCCTTCGCAGAAGGTCTACTCTCGATTTTCAGACCCCCCATTGAGTATTCAGACCTCACATTTTTACTTCCTATGTGTAATTCTTTACATTTACTGACATTATATTTCATCGTCCACAAATCTGGCAAGTCTGTCTTCTGTCCAAGTCCTTCTGTAATGATATAACGGATTCCAAATTATCTGCTAATCCACCTATCTTGGTATCATCTGCAAACTTAATGAGCTTGTTCTTTATAATGCTATCCAAATCATTTAAATATATTAAAAATAGCAACAGTGACCCATGCACTGACCCCTGTGGAACACCACTCTTATCATCCAATTCTGATGAGGTTCCTCACACCATTACCCTCTGCTTCTTGTGTCTATGCCAATTTTCAGTACATTTACCCTGAAAAAAAGTTTCCAACTCCCTGCAACCCCATGAAATGTCTTTTCCAATTCTGCCATTAAACTTTCTGTAATTGGGGACTTCATCACTTACCAGGAGCGAAGAGAAACTATCCTCAAAAATTATATATATATTATTATTTAGCTTGCCTGTCTGGGATCTCCCACAGTCTTTTATAGTCCTTGACCCAGAAGTGTTTCTGATCCCTCAGTCCATGCGAGTCTTAACACTTCCGGGTCAGGTGAAAACTCCTTTTCTTCATCCTGAAAGTACATAACTTCCTCTGTCGCTGTGATTAAAATGTAATTCCGAGTTATAGGGCAAATAGCATTCCCTGGGCCTCTCTGCAGGCCCCCATGGTACCCAGCAGGGCTGTGCATTAAAACTCCAATGTCCACAAGACCCTGCTGGAATTCGGGGCATCTCCATGTTGTAGGGAGGGCTCCATCTGGTGGCCTGGGGGCATTGGCCGGGATGAATGGCCGGCCATAACCATCCATCCATACAAAGTGGAACCACGGGTCACGAACGTCTCTGAACACATACAAATCGGGTAACGATGATAAAGTTCGCCAAACTTTTGCATCTGTTTACGACCACACACTCAGGTGACAAACAAGCCAGTTTACCTTCCGGCGCGTACGTGCCGATGATTTCCACTTGTGTTCAGTCTCTCCCTGTGCATTCGCTGTGAACTCTTTGTGCTCCATTTCGTTTCCCTTCCGGTTCATACGCGCCGATGATTTCCACACGTGTTCAGTCGCTCCCTGCACTGTAACATTGTTCTCGGTGCATCACGCAGAGGGACTCTCCCTCAAAACTGTAACCTCCTCTCAACCCAGCTTCCTCCTGTGGTATAGCAGATCCACAGCTCCCTCAAAAAGGCCAGTTTTAATATATAATCACCGCACTCGCGGCTTAGCGAGGGAGCTTGGTGGTGTGTGGCCGAAGGGTTTCCTGAGGAGTTTGTGACGTGGACGTGTCTCACCTAAGTGCACAGGTGAGAAGCGGTCCGCATCCGTAATTGCTCCCAGGAACTGCCGATTGCCATGACTACCACATCCTCTTCATAAATAGAAGTGCAAGAAGCACTTCGTTCGGTCTGGAACGGATTAATTGTATTTACATACAATCCTATGGGGGAAAAGTACTTCAGGTCATGACCAGAGTTTTGCAACGAATTATGGTCGTGACCAGATGTACCACTGTATGTATGTATATACACACAAACACACACACTTTTTAACTTAATATAAGCATGGTTTTTAAAAAGTGTACTACAAAGTAAAAAATAAGTCTTTCATACATCACTCAAAAAAAATAAAAGCGTGTTTTTTGAATGTTGATTGATGAAAAGCGCCCATACTTTTATTTAACAAGTGATGGATGTATGAGAGACTTATTTTTTACTTTTTAGTACACTTTTTAAACTTAATAATATAAGCTTGGTGTTTAAAAAGTTTTTTTTAATATATTGTCACGCACGCACGTTTAGGAGCCAGTCAACAAGCCCAGAGGTGAGTGAAATCCCGCGAGGCAAAGGGTTTGTATGGGCTTCTAACCTCTCTCTCTCTCTCTCAAATAATAAATCAGAACACTTACCTTCTCCATATCCAGGCTCCCAAAATGGCTATTCCACTTCCAGCTCCACAGCGAGGACGTCAGTCTACACTCCCCGCCGAAGACGTCACTTCCGGCTTCTACCTTTTGGCGTCACCATTTCCCCTTCAATCAACACCACCATCTTGTTTCCCTATAAATACGCGCAATGTACCGTCTAAGTTGTCAAATGTTTTTTTGATCACTTTAGACGAACGTCTAACTTTTTGTTTTGTCTGCACGACATTAAATGGGGCTACCACCCAAAACCTTTTCAAGTAGTCTGTCTGCTTATTATAATATATATTATTATTTTCAACTTTTTATAGTCTTGAGTTTGTTTTAGTATAATTTTGTAATCATATTTTAACACTTCCTTTAATATTTCTAGCCATTACTAGCGTCATCTATTGCCGAAATCTTGAACTATTCTTCATATGAAAATTTCATTTCTTAACATAGATTAATCGATCGATCAGTTAGTAAAAACTGATTATTGATTCATGTATTGTTATCGGAAGTGACTAAGTATGCAAAATTTCAAGTCATTTGGACAATAGGAAGTGGGTTAAATATCGATTACAAGATATGTACCAGACAACAAACATGATGTTAACATAAGTGTGGTAATAATAATAAAAATAATATAAAAGGGCCGAAGTCACCAGCACAGAAGAAACTATCATCAAGCACCAATTTAGATGGGCCAGTCACGCGTGCCAAATAAAGAACTCCAGACTCCCACACCAGGTAGTCTACAGTGAGCTTAGCACTGGTGGTACAATGGTGGGCCGCCCCACCTGGCGCTACAAAGTCCAGCTTCAAACAAATATTGAAAAAGTCCTAACATTAATCAGGACACCTGAGAGGCTCAAGCTGCTGACCGCAAGTTCTGGCGACACACCAAGAGGAGCGGTGCGGAGATATTTGAAAACTACCGGAGAAATGATGAGATCAGGCAAACAGGTGAGATGAGAGCTCCGTCAAGCCCAACCACAACCACTGGCAACTCTACAGTATGCGGCCTTATGTTCCACGAGAGATTTGGCCTCATCAGTCACCAGTGATATAAACACAAGAGAGGAGAGGGAAGAAACTGAATACTCTGAAACAGCACAAATAATAATACCCGAAAAAGGGAAAGATTACAGTTCTGCATATTGATACTGAAAAACAGAACTAACAACTTTTGCATGTCTCTGACCTGTAGATGCATTTTAAACACCTCACCCACAAATAAAATGGTCAAAATGAAGAAAACAAAAATTAGGCTCACTCACCAACAAGAAATTCTTGTCTATTTGCCAACAGCCGAAAGGAGAACTAATGGACGACCCTCATGACCTGGAGGACCAGAATAGCACAACCGCTGAAAAAGAAGAAAAACTGCAGTGAGCTAACAGAAAGGTAGATTAAACATTGACAGAACTTCATGTGTCCCCAGGGGGAAATTGGACTTTGTAAAGAAGGGTCATTAAATAAATAAAATTAAAAAGAAAGAAAACTTCTGACTTGGCAGTCACAGTGCCAGTCCCAGTGAGGAACTATTCAAACATCTTATTGCCGTCATGACCCACTTCTCCTGAATGATTCATTGGCCAAAAGTCCTCAGTGTTGTTTCGTCACAGAGAGAATGTGCCGCTTTGTTCATAATGGTGCTCAGTTTTAATTCTCTCCTTTGCTACGACCTCCAGGGGGTCCACAGCATGTCCCATAACGGAGTCGGAGGGTCTCTCTTGAAGTGATGTGACCAGCCGGGCACTACACTCCACAACGACCATCACAGAGTTGTAGACGATGTGAAGGACGTCACCATCCACATTAAAGGAATGCAGTCTGCCAAGGAAAGATGGGTCTGTACTGCCCTTTCTTCTATAGTTTCTCTGCCTTCCAAGACCAGTCCAGTGTGTCATTGAGGTGGACCCCCAAGTACTTGTAGGAGTGGATCACCTCTACATCCCTGTCCTGAATAGTGATTGGACACAGAAGCACTTTGGTGCGATAAGCAGGTCTTTGGTTTTGCTGCAGTTCGGCGGCACACAATTCTGAGAAGTTCTCCCCTCTGATTCCCCTTATGGGGTTGGGAGAGAGGAGGAGGGGGGTGGTACTGATAAGTGCAGAATCATCGGAGAATTTCTGCCAGTGACCAGAACCTGCTGTTCCATTTCTAGTCTGAGGCGTACAGGGTTAAGAGTGAAGCAGACAGGCCGGTTCCTTGTGTTGCTCACACGGTCCTGGAGTCTCACAAATGGTGTTCTGCCTGACAGATAGCAGACCAACCAGGACACCACAGGCTCATCCACCTTCATATCTCTCGGTTGGTAGGATGAAATTGAAGGGATTGGGGAAAATCAAAAAGCATCATCCACACAGGGCTGCCAGCTTTGTCCAGGTGAGAATACTTAATGGTGGGAAAGGACCGCGATAGTGATGGTCTATGGTAGGAAAAGATAGAGAGAGATATGGGGTCTGACAGACTTGAAAGGCACTATATGATACATGGACAGACTTGAAAGGCACTATATAATGGATAGGTAGATCTGAAAAACCACTGTAAAAGGTGTAGTGTAAATATGAAAGGCACTAGTCTTAGTTATGGTTCATGTACAAAACGGAATGCAGAATGACTGTAAACAGTATGCAAGTGATATTTAAAATTGTCTAATAATGTAAACTCATTTTAAAAGAAAACAAAATGACTCACATTGCTCTAAAAAAGTACAATATTCACACTAGTCATTATTTCGAGTAAGATGTGCGTTTCATGTTCTACAATTTTATTTTCCATTAAGTACAACCACAGCTTTTCATTTCCTTTCTCTTTTCCTCAGTCGTATTTTGCTGTTTAGATTTATTAAATACTCTCTCCAATAACGTTCTCTGACAGAGTTTGACGTCCGACTTGCGCCGGTAGTTTAAAATTGTCACCTCAATACATTGGAGTGCCAGTGAAGAGAGTTCGGAAACTTCTAGAAAGGAGTTTACCCTTTTACTCTTTAATAAATCTGCAACATTTTCTGAAAACCATGGACTATTACAAAAGCTGGGGCTAAGAATACGACATTCATCCCAATCAGCGTGTCCATGCTATTCATGATGACATTTTTGGAGAGTCGACAAGTCGAGATGTGAAGGCCCCTAAAGTTCTGCTCTCCACCGCACTTGCTTGGTCATTTGGTCCATGTGTCGGTGGTGCTTTGCATGAAGAAAAACGTAACTTTTTCTAGCGCGGTTATGAACGTTCCTGGAGACCAAAACTGCACACAGGACTCCAGAGGAGGCTTCACCAGTGTGTTTTAAAGGTTGAGCAGAACCTCCTGCGACTTGTGGAAGAATAATTTTAGGTTAATATAGCATTCATCTTAAAGAAATAGCATGAAGGGTTAATAAATGTGGGAAACCAAATAAAGATCAAGTGAACAACAAAATGTGCACCGAAATATAAGAATTAGTTTTGGAAAAATACTGAGTTGGTCAAGTAAATAAAGAATGTACCAGAAGAACGGTTGATATAAATTAGGGGTGGAGTAGTAGCACCGAGGCTAAGGATCTGCGCTGGTATCCAGAAGGTTGCCGGTTCGAATCCCCGTCACTGCCCTTAACCTGCAATTGCTCCAGGGGCGCTGTACAATGGCTGACCCTGCACTTTGACCCCAAGGGGTATGCGAAAACTAACAAATTCCTAATTCAAGAAATTGTATAAGGCAAAATAAAGAACAAAAAACAATGAGATGATGTCCTATAAACAAGTTGTTATATGCACAGAAATTTCAAGGGGGGGCGTCTCCTCTCAAAAGATAGAACCACCTGAATATAATATAATAGACTTTATTTTATATAAATCATTTGGGTGTAAACCAATGAACCAGTCAGTCAGTCATTGTCCAACCTGCTATATCCTAACTACAGGGTCACGGGGGTCTGCTGGAGCCAAACCCAGCCAACACAGGGCACAAGGCAAGAAACAAACCCCGGGCAGGGTGCCAGTCCACCACAGGGCATACACACCAAGCACACACTAGGGACAGTTTAGGATTGCCAATGCACCTGACCTGCATGTCTTTGGACTGTGGGAGGAAACCCACGCAGACACGGGAAGAACATGCAAACTCCACGCAGGGAGGACACCCGGGAAGCGGACCCGGGAATCAAATGCAGGTCTCCTAACTGCAAGGCAGCAGTGCTACCACTGCGCCACCGTGCTGCCCATATTTCAATAAGTTAAAACAATTAGTCCACTGGAGTAATGGCAAGTTTCACCAATTCAATTTTTGTATATGAAAATGAATAAAGTGACAATTTACAGTAGTCCTATTGACTACAAGAAGCAGGTTTTATTAACTCTGGTAATTAAACTATATTATAGAAGAAATGTTACTAAATATGTGTTCTATGTTTCCAACCTCTTGCATGTCTATAGCCCTATCATAATGACTGTAGCTTTGACCAAAGGTTTAATTTTTCATACTTTGCAAGGTTTTGTGTATATAACAGCAAAAAACAGGAAACTGGGAGGACATGCAAACTCCATGCAGGGAGGACCCGGGAAGCGAACCCAGGTTTCCTTACTGTGAAGAAGCAGCAGCGCTACCCACTGCGCAATCAGTAATGAACCAACCCGAGTAAAATGTATACACTGAGTGACACTGTATGTTAATTCAACAGTTTAGAAAATGAACCTCTATTCTTTGTTTCTCTGATCATTCTGACCGGTAGGTAACAGACTGCTTTTGATGAAAGCTCCCTACAAGGCATTTTGCTGAGGAGTCATTAAAAGATACAATGAACAGCTTTTCTCCAGCCCGATTACTGAATTGTCCTTTTAGAGGAGGTTTATTTCTTTAATAAGATGTAAAAATTTCGACCATAGACTTGTACTGCATAAAATCAAGGTGCTATATAACTGACATTGTCAGCCTTCTTAATGGCTTCTGAACACTGTCCGGAAGTTGATAGCGTAGAGTCCACTACGTCCTAAATGCTTCTAAGGTGGACTCTCGATTTTCCGACTGCCCATTGTGTATTCAAACCAATAGTTTTAATTCCTATAATAATAATAAATAATTCATTACATTTATATAGCACTTTTCTCAGTACTCAAAGCGCTATCCACACAGGGAGGAACTGGGAAGCGAACCCACAATCTTCCACAGTCTCCTTACTGCAATGTTTAAATGTCTCAGCTCTTTTAATCTTTCCTCATAACTAATCCCCTATAGCCCTGAATCAGCCCTCTCCCTCTCTCTCTTCTCTGGACCTTTTCTGGCGCTGCTGTGTCCTTTTTTGTAGCCTGGAGGCCAAAACTGCACACAGGACTCCAGATGAGGCCTCACCAGTGTGTTATAAAGCTTGAGCAGAACCTCCTGTGACTTGTACTGCACACATAAAGGCGCTATATAACCTGACATTCCTTCTTAAAGGCTTCTGAACACTGACTGCCAGTTGACAGTCCACTACAACTCCTAAATCCTTCTCATAAGGTGGACTCTCGATTGTCAGACCGCCCATTGTGTTTTCAAACCTCACATTTCTACTTCCTACATGCAACGCTTTACATTTACTGACATTTAACTGCCATAAATGTGCCAGAGCCTGCATGCTGTCCAAGACAATCTCTCTATCTATATATATATATATCTATTTCATACACACACAGTGACAGGGGGTGCTATCGCTCCCTTGAACCCTTGTCCAAGTCGCCAGACACCAGATAAAAGTCCAAATGTTGACTTTATTAATACAGCACAGTTCACAAAGCACCCTCCTCTCCACAATACTCATAAACCACAATACAAATCTCACTAATAAACAATCCTCCACTCCCAAACACGTTGCCACCCTTCCACCCAGCTCAGCTCCCCATCTGGGAGCTCCCACAATCCTTTTATATTCCCTGACCCAGAAGTGTTTCAATCACCAGTCCATGTGATCATCTATCACTTCCGGGTCAGATTAAAAAGTCCTTTCTTCACCCTGGAAGCACGTCATTCCCCTTGTTCACGTGACTCGGACGTACTTCCGGGGCATAAGGAAAATAGTCACCACTCCTCCCTGCAGCGCTTTCTATCTGCCCCCATGGTGTCCAGCAGGGCTGTAATTGAAAACTCCAATGTCCATAATTCCCTGCTGGCATTCGGGGCCCCTCCATGCTACAGGGAGGGCTCCACCTGGTGGCGTGGGGGTATTGGCCGGGATGAATGGCCGGCCATCTAGCACAATACATACAGTATGTACTAGCAGAATACCCGCGCTTCGCAGCGGAGAAGTAGTGTGTTAAAGAAGGTATGAAAAAGAAAAGGAAAAATTTTAAAAATAACGTAACATGATTGTTAATGTAATTGTTATGTATTTTGATATATATATATATATATAGATATATATATATATATATATATATATATATATATACACACACACACACACACACACATCTACATACATATATATCTACATACATACATACACAGACACACACATATACATGATTTGTGTGTGTATGTATGTATGTACATACAAACATACATACATATGTGTGTGTATATATATATATATATATATATATATATATACACACACACATATATTTATATATACCTGTGTGTATGTGTCTATATGTGTGTGTATAGCTTTGATCACTGAGTGCAAGGGAAAAATAATAAAATGTAGTCTATAAGTTATTAAACAGTAAAACATTAACGTTTTAAGAAGTAAAGGTACATTAAGCACTACTGGAGTGGTTGCGGGCAAAACTACATTTTAAAGACGGTATAACAGAACAGGTAAGTAGTACTAACAGCAGATAAAATGTGTATGGATCATCTCTCGGTAGTAGATCCCTTTTGAAAGGCGCTACACGACGGCTGTGGTATAGAAAATGTAATTTCTATACCACAG
>JANRMT010062789.1:10983422-11010274 GCA_026402145.1 Polypterus bichir lapradei | reverse complement strand
GAAGATGAATGCCTAATGTGAGTTTTACAACTCATATCTTATCTTTTTATTCCATCGAAGATCCTTGAAATTTTAAAATCCACACCTACAGTTTGAGAAGCGTGTCCGCAGCTAATTTGGGGGTCTTTTACGCGCCATATTTAAAGGGGTCTTCGTTTGAATAAAAAGGCAAATTAGGAGTTTAAAAATGCACATTACCTCACTGTCAAAAAATCAATTTTGGATTAATATCTTTTTTACCTTCTGCGCAGTTGATTTTACAGTGTTGTTGAGTTATGCGTAAAATATATTTAAAATGATCGGTAATATTCGCAAAGAATGTAAAGGCTGTCAAAACTCACAAGTAGTATTCTATACACTGGTGCAGATTGTGTGTGTATTTTGCACCCATAGGTTCGTTTTTGTGAAAACGAAGCGCTTGTAAACAAATTGTGGGAAATGCAAATTTTCTATTACTCGCAGATGGTTTTAAGTGACATTGTTATTTTCGTTTCGGAGATATAAAACCGAACGTCAAGCTAGCTTTATACCACGGTGGACCACTTAGGAAAGAGAGATGAGCGATAGATGCCTGCCCACCTGCTTGCCATGTAAAGCGGGGTTATACTTACCACGTAAAGCCGCGGGCAAGCAAAACACACTCCTGCTTGCTGCTTCCTATTCCTTTCCATCCATCCATTATCCAACCCGCTATATCCTAACCTCCGTGAACCCGTTACTTTCCTCTTGTTTAATAAGCGTCAGTGTATGGCCAGTTTCGCATAGCTAATAATGTCATAGCAGAGAACGTGAGCGTCTTCTGATGGAAGAAGAGTTGTATCTGCTATCGTTGAGTAAGAGGAAGAAAACGACAAAGTGGAGCATCAGCCCAATTGACCAAAAGCAGTGAAAGAAGGGCGAGTGTAATATATTCCTGAGTGGAAGACCATAGAAGATGCATTTCAAGTATTTTTGCCTGTCTTCCTTTCGTTTTGATAACCCGTTCTGTTACATTCAGCCTCACTTTCTTCATTTTGGCAGATCCCATGTAACAACCCTCTCAGTGAAATTTACAATTTTGGATACACGGCCGTCGCGTCCAGTAGTACGAAAAAAAAAAAAAAAAAACCAAACACAACACACACACACACACTATCCGTACTCAGCGCGCCAGTCACGCTTCGGGGCGTGTCTCGAATCTGACGTCACTGTCTCAGCGTTGCTCTTGCACCCTGCGCTGACGCGTCAAGTATAAAATGAGGGCAGCTGAAACAATGAATTCCTGGAGATATTTACATTTTTAATCTATCATAATATCTGTAAGCATTACGTAGCCGTCTCTAGTTATTTTGACAAACTTCTTAGATGTCACACTCCTTAAAAAAAGTGTGCAACTGGTTATTCAGAGCAAGGTCATTGGGGAACCATTAAAAGAACCATCCACATGTAATAGGCTCCATAAATAACCATGAATAGATAAGAACAGATTTGTGAAATACCCAAGGGCTCCTGACTTTACTTTTACTGCGTACAATAACTGGGACTCACCTCGGGTTTTCTTGATCTGTCATACCCAACCAGGTAGGACACCAGACATTAAGGATTTGTTTTGTCCACATATTGGGAGCCCGTTCAAAGTTCAGAGAATCGCCTTCATATGCAGAACGCTATTCCCAGTGTTTTTTTTTTTTTTTTGGTCAAACATCAGTTCCATGAGGAACCACAAAGTCTAGTAAAGTGCCATTATTTGTTTAAGAGTGCACATTAGCACAACTAACTGATGCTGAAACAAAACCATCCGATTTTCTTTTAAACCGAGTTATTTTTCTGTTTTATGTTAATCTTACTACTGCAGTAGTGAGACAACATGTAGTGTGGTGACCAGGACTCCACAAGAAAGACATACAGTAGCAGCACTGGCAGCTTTGCAGAGGAGAGCAGCCAAGTGTACCACGGGATGGCAACACCCCACTGCGACACACTTGAGAGAATGAAACCTGTTTAGTCTCGAGCAGAGGACGCTGCGTGGAAACCTAATGCTGGCATTAGAAATCCCCAAAGGCACTGATAAGGTAAATCCAGTAGAATTACTTTAGTTTTAAAGGTGAATCACAAACTCAAAGCCCTCAGTGGAAATTAAGTGGAAGCGCATTTAGGGCTGAAGCCAGGAAGCACATCTCTACACAAAGAGTTGTGAGAATTTGAACAAACAACAGAGACGGGGAGCTGAAACAGAAGCCTTGAGAACCTTTAAGAAGGATTTGTTTAGCCATTAGCTAAACAAATGTTCTTGATGAATTGCATGATCAACCCGTTTCTCAGATTTCTTATGTTCTGAAATGAACATCATTTTTATACTTAGGACAGTTGCATGAACTTGCTTTAATCAAAAACAAACAGGTTTTATCTAACAGTAAAAAGACAGGGAGCAGCAAATATTTCAATCATTCCATCTTTTGCCATACTTGTACTTTCATCTCCTTTCCTCCTTATTTGCATGCATCTCAACATATATTTTAGAGAGAGACAGAGTCCCAGTGAAGAGATAGTCAGATGTGAAAAGGTGCTATATAATAGTGCCACTCCTATGTATATCTATTATATAGCACCTTTTCTATCTCTACAGGGTGGTCCAGATCTAATTACAGAGATTCAGATCGTCTGGATGACTTTGATTTGTGTGGGGACGATTCCAGTTCGGCGCAAAGACGATTCTTCATGTTGTCAGTTCGCACACTTCTTGATGGTCTGGGATTTTTTGGGCGATTTTCTATACAATAAACTTAAGTTATATTGTAATGAAAATTGCATAATTAGATCTGGACCACCCTATATCTGTATAGTGCCTTTCATATCTATTATATAGTGTATTTCACATTTATCTATCTATATCTATTATACAATGCCTTTCATATCTATCTATAATAGATATGAAAGACATTTTGGTAGATAGAAGCTTACAAAACTCCTACTTTATGCAAAGATAGAGTCATGTACATACAGTATGTGGATTCTACAAGACTCTCCTATATTTGCATAAATTAGGATATTTTGCATAAAGTCCTGCCCTTTTCCTTTGTGACCACGTTTGTACAGTTAGAAAGACTAAAATTTAAAGTTTTTAGTAAACTGTGTTTTTTGATACATTCTCACTTAAAGCATTTTTAATATTGTTTAATGAGTGCTGTGGGTTTTGTGTGGAAGCAGATTTTCATTTCCGTTTGTTTAAATATACACTTTCAAACCTGTCACCCACCCCTCACCCCAATCTTATAAAGGTTCTAGACTGGGTCTTCAGAGCAATAACATTGGGGGAAGCATTTCTAGTTCCCAAAAGACCCTTCAATGAGAAGGTTGCAGAAAGAACTTTCGTTTATTTAGATCTGTAACAGGCTCCATAAAGTAACTAACCATGAACAGGTTTGCTAAATACCAACGGATATCTAATGTTAAAAGGACTCTCACTGCACACGATAAATGCAGGTTAAGTTCAGGTTTTTCTTCATCTGTTACTGTCCTCCTAGGTAGCCTACCATACTTAACAGATTTCATTGAACCCCATCATATCAGGACGTTTTTCAAATCACAAAGAAACAACTTCAGATACAGAGAAACCTTCCCGGAACGAAATGGTGCTTTGTCAAGCAATGGAGCTACGAGGAACCACACAACCCAGTAACGAACCATCAAGTGCCATTTAAGGAGCAGCATTTTAGAAGAGTGCACATCACAGCATCATCTTTCTTCTTTTCTATTACAACATAGAAAATGCAATCCAGGAAAATGAGGATCCAAGGCCAAAAACTGTGCTCATGTGGAAACAATTAGGCAGGCATTTCTTGTGCACGGTTGGGGTGTGAATTTCGGCTCTATTAAGTCTGAATTGATTGTATGGATGTTATTTGCTTTGAATTAAAATAATAAAAAAAAAAAAAAAATAATTATATATATATATATATATATATATATATATATATATATATCTCTCTCTCTCCCTGGGAGTGCAGCTGGGCAAAAGGAGCTGGACAGGTGTGGAGGCGTTATTGGAAACAGCAGAGACTTCCGTCGATTAGTCTTATGATTTAATTCTAAGAGGCGAGGGTCTAGCAGGGAATAGTAGGGACTCAAGGGAAACCTTGTTTTTTTCAAATGGATGACAATTAGACCGGCAAAGAGGAGGATAAAGGATGCCAGATGTATTCTAATAAAAGTAAAATGTGACCAGAGATGTGCTGTGGGGTATGAAAGAGTCTGGAAAAACATCTGGAATGGAAAGAGAGAGAGAGAGAGAGACACATCGAGAAGTGGGGATTCACAGCTGCCTGTGAGATGGATGGATGGATTTGTGGACATTGGGGAAGGAGGAAAAGTGCTGGGAAGTTTAGTAAACAAATGTCTGTAAAACAGATGTTGGTCTAACATTTGTGGAAAGAATATGGGAAGATTTATTTTACTATAGAATATAATGGAATAGAACATAAAAATTATAATAATTTGCTTGAACATTCCGGTTGATTTTGCAACTTCTTTTATCACGCCAAGTATCAGAGTTCGCTTGCGGCACTGCGAGTCCGAGAGGGGGGCTGTGGGGCAAGGGGAGGGGTGGAAGCAGGACGTCAGGAGTGGGGAGCAGGACGGGCCCTCCTCACTCAAGCACCAGCCTCCGTTCGAGTCTCTGTACCTCTCGCCACGTATTAAAGCGCTCACCCTATAGCTAGCGATACCCGTTTTTTTCATATTTTTAAAGTGTGTCCTTTTTACTGCTTTGCAGGCAGATAGACCAATAAACAGATACTTTATTAATCCCACAGGAAAATTCACACCCCAGCAGCAGCATACTGATAAAAGACAATATTAAAAAGAGTGGTAACAATGCAGGTATAACAGACAGACAATAACTTTGTATAATGTTAACGTTTAAACCACTGAAGAGTCGCATAGTGTGGGGTCTCCTCAGTCTGTCAGTGGAGCAGGACGGTGACAGCAGTCTGTTGCTGAAGCTGATCCTGTTCAGTGGATGCAGTGGATTCTCCATGATTGACAGGAGTCTGCACAGCGCCCGTCACCCTGCCACCGATGTAAAACTGTCTAGCTCCATGCCTACAATAGAGCCTGCCTTCCTAACAAGTTTGTCGAGGCGGGAGACGTCCTTTATGCTGCCTCCCCAGCACACCACCACGTAGAAGAGGGCGCTCGCCACAACCATCTCATAGAACATCTGCAGCATCTTATTGCAGATGAAGGACGCCAGCCTTCTAATGAAGTATAGTCGGCTCTGTCCTTTCTTACACAGAGCATCAGTATTGGCAGTCCAGTCCAATTTGTGATCCAGCTGCACTCCCAGGTATTTATAGGTCTGTACCCTCTGCACAGTCACCTCTGATGATCATGAGGTCCATGAGGGGCATGGGTCTCCTAAAATCCACCACCAACTCCTTGGTTTTGCTGGTGTTCAGTTGTAGGTGGTTTAAGTCGCACCATTTAGCAAAGTCCTTGCTTAGGTTCCTATACTACTCCTTGTGCCCACTACTGATGCAGCCCATGATAGGTGTGTGTGTACTATATAAATATATATGTGTGTGAGCCAGACGGTGGCCAGGACACCTTTGTAATGGAAAGACGGGAGGAGATAAAAGGGCACCATCTCCCCTGAGCGGCTATTCGGCAGCCCATCCCTGGGGTGCAATGGCACCTTGGGAGTCCCTCAGGGCTATACGAGACGAGACTGGGAATGCCACCAGGATGAGCTGCAGATTGGGGCATAAAAAGGAGACAGCTCCCACACAGAGACCAACCAGAGTCGGCAGGGAGTCAGACGAAATTTGCCAGAGGAGGAGAGGAAAAGAGAACAAGGACTGCGTTTTTGGTACTTGCACAGTGCAGTATTGGGGTGGAGCGAGCAAAAAAGTGCTTCCCACGTGAATAAATGTGTGCCGTGTCTGGAACTCGCGTCTCTGCCTGTCTGTCAGGTTGGGGCGGATGTTGTGGCTCTCTCTCTCTAATGGAGATTACATACACATACACACACACACACACAATTACACAGTTTTAAATGTTGCATATTCGTTATTGCTTGTGTTGACGTAAAAAGGAGCGGGTTGCTTTTAATCGATCAGTTTAATTAGCCGATCATGAAATGTTACATTTTCACGGCTGTGTGAACACAGAACTCCAGTCTTTTCAAATCAAAGATTTCCCGAGTACAGAGTCCCTGTCATATGTGGTCCTTGTCCAGGTACGTATCCGATGCGTAGCCACGCGACATGAATGAGGACAGTCAGATCGAAACCCATGTGTGTGTGTGTTTGTGGGTCTGTCTACACGCATGGACGGAGCCTTGTCATCAGCAGACAGCACAACCAACATGATGAGAGTGCTAAAGCTGTGCCAACAGTGCTCCGACGACAGTCACATTGCCACCAGTGTGCGAGTGTGTGTGTACATGCACAAGGAGCCAACATTTCTTGGTGTGGCAGTAGTATCTGACAGAACAGTAAACGCGAGCGACCCGTCTGGCTTTGTCTCCTTCTCGATCTAATCGCATACTGCTGGTGAACTGCTGGCCGTCCTCCATGCACAGCACAGTGCCATGCATGCATTTCCTATTAGCGCATCCATTGTGTCGGCTTTAATGTTATCCAGTGTAAATAAGCATCATTGTCTTCCTTAAAAAGGGAACTAAAGTAGTGTGTGGATCATATTCATTGCGTCTCGGGTGTAGTGTTTGTCACATCAATGCCCATTAGAACAAAGGCTCAGTGATATGAAGTATAATACGCTCGAGTCGTCATTTAGCCGCTTTGGCAAGATTTCCCTACTTTATCGAGGGTTTTGTCATTTCCCAGTTTCTCTGACAGGTAGCGGACACACGGGTCAGAGTTGCCATAAACGCAAGTTGAAGTTTACTTTTACAAATCCAGAGATTTCTGGGTGAAGTTGCGTACGTACATTCTGAGCGTCTTTTTAAAACTCGAGCTTTATAAATGAGGCTCCAGGTCAGTGGAGTTAGAAACAATTATTGGGTTACTGGAGGTGGAGAAAATTAAAGCGACTCCGAGTACGTGTATATTATACCATAAAGTGTTATTTTCAATTTCAATTTTTCCCCCCCCCCAGCATTTTGTTAAAAGTACAGCCTCATTTTTAATTTTCGAGTTTTGTCTTTTGTTTAATGCTACTCAATAGCTGGAACTTTACTAGCACATCATATTTAAAAAGCCACAATGGCATCACTACAGCCTTTAAACCCAAACGTTAACAGGTTAGGATACTGAACGTTGCCTGATAATTCATGCGCTGGCAGAGGCGAATCTACAAATAGAGAAGTCCAAGGTACCAGTGAAGTGGCGATGGTTTGGTTTACCGACTCCGCAGCCCGGCTGTGATAACCAAATAATTAAGTAATAAGCCAGCACAACTCCGAGATCTGGAGAACTTCACAGGCTAACTTCGAATTTTAAAGCCCTGTCGTCGCCCCCCCCCCCCCCAATATTATCTTTATTAAAGAGCACACCTTCAAAAAAGGGGGTGGGCGACTGTGGCGAGTTTACTTCTACATGTATTTATTTGGCGGACGCTTTTCTCCAAAACGATTTTCAGTATTCGAGATAGTTAGTTTCATGTCTTTTGTTTCATTCCCCCCCCCCCCCCTCCCCTTTGGAGTATAAATAGGTGAAGAGACCCGCTCAGGGTCTCAGGATACAAGTTATGGCTGCAGCTATAGCTTCCATAGAAGAAAATAAGGTTAAATTGAATTGATTTATGAAAGATGGCTCTCCTCAATTTAAAGAAAGAAAAAAAAAAAAAAAACACACACAAACACAGCGTTTTAAGTCCAAAGCCACACCACCCACTTTTGGTTGAGTAACTGAAAACAAATGGAGGACAAGGCGCGGCCACAGGTGCCCGCAGGAAGACAGTTGGTACACCCTTAAAAGGGTGCCATCATTAAAAAAAAAAAATTTGATTATGTATCTAATTTAAGTTACTTTATCTTAAAATAATTGCCGTTTTGTTCTACTTGACGTTTTCTAGTTACTTTACCTTTAATTGTGTTACTATGACATCCTGATTTTTTTTTTTATTTAATTTTATTTATTTTTTACAGTGTATGTTGTCACTTCAGGATTAGAGAAGCAAATGTTCATTATATTAGAAGGGGGGATAGGAATATACCTACATTTAGATTTGCAATGTTCATTTCCCCGTTAAGTTGTAATGTGTTAGAAAGTAGTGTTTATAAAGTTAAGCATTCAAGATATGGAAGGATATGCGAGAGGAAGCAAGACTGCTGCTGTTTTGATTTGGCCTAACAATGTGCTATCAGCGACAGAGAAGCAGCTGTTTTTGGTTTCCAAAAAATAAAAATCTGCCCCCATCCAGTTCTTTTTTTGTTCCCAAAAATGACTCCGTCCATCTTAGAAGAGAAACCTTGTTAGAACAGAAACAATCCATCTCAAAGACTGTTGTCATTACTCCATGTTAATTTTACTCGAAATCCACACTTTCAATAAGCTGATTTAACTTAAACAAGTTTCACGTACACAACAATCTCCTATTTGCATAAAGTGGGATATTTTTGCATAAAATCCCACCCCTTTTTGAAGTTGGAGAAGTTCAAGATTTTCAGTAAATTGATCTCCGCGCCAAGCACTGTAAAAAAGGTTGTGAATTTTAGTGTAAAACTGTTAAATAGCAAAGGCAAAACAACCATAAAATGTTAAACACTATTTCAGTAACATTGAGGCACTGCAAAATCATTTTTTACTTTGTTAACCCATGAAAAATATCCTTTTTCTGTGGAAAGAGAGGAAATCACAGCACCCAAAAACGACGTAATGCCGTCAGAAAGGAAATCACATTCTAGCTTCCACTTTACAACGTGTATTTATAGCACATTTTCATACAAACGATGTAGCTCAAAGTGCACCGAGGTGTTTAACACCAGAATCACCAGAGCCTACGAAAAAACTCGTAGATCTGGTCCAACTTAAATCCGTTCGCACCACTCCATCAGCGTCTTTTGTCCTGTGAATGTGCCGATAAAGACAAGCAGCCTGGTATCCCATCTACCCACCGCTGCAGAACGTGCACAGAGTTCTTCCCGCTCGTGCCCTGATTATCTGGGAGTGAAGTGCTGGAGTTTTTGAGTGGAAATAATAGATCATCATGCATTTCATGTGTGTTCCGTTTCTACAATAATCTGTGTAAACACATTGTTTAAACAAACGTTTTTCATATTTTAGTATTAAGTGACAAATTGTTGGCATAAACTATATAACGTGTGAAGCCTGAAATCCAAAATTCAAATAAACACTTTCACAAAAGGTTCAAGGACAATACAACAGCTTCCATGACGTAGCAGTAAGATTTGCTGACTTGTATTCAAGAGTCCCTGGTTCGATCCTGACTGCCTCCTGTATTTGTTGTTTTCAGTAGTGAGCATAGAGAGAAGTGTGAGCATTGCAACAGGTACAGACGTCATAAATGAAGGAAGGACGGTCCTTGCATATGTGTGTGTGTCTGTGAACTGTTAACATTTGAATCTCATGATTGCATATAGCACTGAACTAGCCTTTCTGTACTATTGCTTCCTCTGCATGTGCTGGTGTACAAAAGAAAACACCACCATACAGCAACGTGGATACTGGCAAGAGTGGGGAGAAAAAAAAAAAAACAAAAACACGTGAAACAGTCACCGATTACAACCACAAGATGTCAAGAGAATGAATATGAATAATGTTGCATCCGTGCCAGAATGTTTTCCGAAATGTACTATACAAGTCATAAAATGAATAATTCCAAATATCATATACCCCAGTCTTTTTTTTTTTGGACATCATAGACCATAAGGTGCATACTAATTCAGCGTGAGCAGAAACACTCAATAAAACCGAATACCAAAAAGTGACGGTGAGATACGAAGGAGGCAGATTCGTCAGTGTTTGTGTGTCAGCTTTTAACCCTCCAGATTGGATAATGTCCGGTTCAATTGCCTCAAAACACCACTCACATCTACAGTTCTTCCCAGCTTCAAATAAAAACTATCAGCGTCAGATCCCTAGGAGGGGCGGTAGTATGTATCGTGATCGTGACTGAGAGAATAAAAGTGAAAAAAAAAAAAAAAAGGTAACTTTAACAAGTCCTATAAATGTACACCATCTGTTACAGACCCAAACCAAATGTATGTGTGTACTGTATAATAACAACAAGAGCAGCTCACTGCCGAAAACGGCAAATATAGAAGGCAGTCAGGATCGCACTGGGGACTCTTGATTACAAGTCAGCAAATCTTACTGCTACATCACAGAATGCAATTGTATCGTCCTTGAACCTTTTGTGAAAGTGTTTTTGATCTTTGGACTTCAGGCTTCACACAGTATATAGTTTATCCCAACATTATGTCATTTACTACTAAAATATGAAAAACATTTCTGTTTTAACAATGTGTTTACACAGATTATTATAGAAACAGAACACACATGAAATGCGTGTGTCCCAAATAACGATCCATTTCCACTCAAAAACTCCAGCACTTCACTCACAGATAATCAAATCAAGGCATGAGCTGGGAAAACAATGTGCACATTCTGCGGTAGTGGGGGATGAGATATCGGGCTGCTTGCCTTTAAATCGGCACATTTACAGGACAAAAGATGCTGACTGAGAGGTGCAAATGGATTTAAGGTGGGCCGGATCTACGAGTTTTTTTTAGTAGGCTCTGGTAATTCTAGTGTTAAAGAAACGTTGCTGTTCGTTGCTCGTGTGCATTTTGCTCTAATCCACTGTCACGTGGTCACCAAGAATATTTATTCTTTATCTTTAAACAGCGAAGTTACATTAAAATTTAACTCAGAATGATCACATGTACTTGTTTTATGTGACCGTTTCTTCAATATATACTTTTAAAAGGTGCACCCGAGTTACAATTAGTTTGTGTGTTTGCCTTAATATAGAGTAGCGTACAGTGTTTTCGAAATTTGTCATTTTCTGGGTTTTTATTTTTTGTTTCGTTTTTCTTGGCACCGATCTCTAAATTTGCATAAGAAAATGCCTGCTTTAACCAGATTGTTCTTGGTGAACTGCATACTTTTGCATACTGGGTTGTGAAAAAAAAAAAAAAAACAAAGTCAGCAAACATATTTTTCCAAGTGCCAAATATTTTAAACTGACAAACCTGTAGGACACCATACACCACAAAAGCAATCTGTCTCCACCAGACAACGTGTCACCACTCCATTAAATATTGAACTCTTTTTAAAGTATAAAAACAAATCAAAAGGCATAACCGGTTATTTTCCTGATGAAAACTGTACTCTGGCCTGTGTGTTGCAAGGCTTTAATGAATGGTGTGTTTATTATGGTGCTTGGATTTGAGCGTATAGTTAAAAAGGTTCGTTTTTCTTGTAATGGGCTGCGATGAGAAGTCAAAGAAAATGATTCACCCATAATGGCTACCACGGGACAACACGCTTCTGTTACAGGCATTGCAATGTGCAATAAAGAACGAAAAGTTATTTATACAATACAATTTGTGTATAGCCCAAAAAAAAAAAAAAAAAACCACACGCAAGTAGTGAGGCAATGGGCTTTAACAGGCCCTGCCTCTTGACAGCCCCCCAGCCTTGACTCTCTAAGACAAGAAAAAAAACTCCCAAAAAAAAAAAAAAAAAAAACCCTGTAAGGAAAATAATGGAAGAAACCTTGAGAAAGGCAGTCTAGAGAGAGACCCCTTTCCAGGTAGGTTGAACGTGCAGTGGGTTTCAAAAAGAAGGGGGTCAATATAATACAATACATAGAACAAGTCCTCAATACAGTATAAAAAAATAAAAAGTTTACAAGTATGGAGCAGAATTTAACAGGAGATGATATCACTTTATATAAAGTTATACCGTAGTCACTTTAATGGTAATCAGTCAGTCATCATCCAACCCGCTATATACAGGGTGGTCCAGATCCAGATCGTCTGGATAACTGATTTATACGGGGACGATTCCAGTTCGGCGCGAAGACGATTCTTCATGTCGTCAGTTCGCACACTTCTCGATAGTCCGGGATTTTTCGGGTGATTTTCTATGTAATAAACTTAAAGTTATAGCGTAATGAAAATTGCATAATTAGATCTGGACCACCCTATACTAACAGGGTCACGGGGGTCTGCTGGAGCCAATCCCTGCCAACACAGGGCGCAAGGCAAGAACAAACCAGGGCAGGGCACACACACACACTAGGGACAATTTAGGATCGCCAATTCACCTAACCTGCATGCCTTTGGACTGTCGGAGCACCCTGAGGAAACCCATGCAGACACGGGGAGAACATGCAAACTCCACGCTGGGAGGACCCGGGAAGCGAACCCGGGTCTCCTTACTGCGAGGCAGTAGCGCCACCCACATGGTAATTATTATTATTTTAACAGTGTGGGTTTCGTGGGGTGGTGGAAGCCTATTTATGATACCCTCCATTTCTGATCTCCTTTTGATATGCGTCGCTCACCATACTCTTAGAACTGAAGGTGCCAGAGCGGTTCTTCAGAGCGATGCCGTATAGGAACCATTTTTGGTTTTCAAAAGACCCATCCATGTGGAGGTTCAAGAAAGAACCGTTAATTTGGATCCAAAACGAGTTCCATACGAATAAATAACCATAAACAGATAACAGATTTGCCTGATATGGCTCCCGACTTTAAAAGGACTCCCGCTCCAAAAATTAACACTTCAATCCAAGTCTTCATAATCTATTGTGTGTCCTGCTAGGCTGCGCACCAGAAGATTTCAGTTTTGTTTCTATATATTAAGAAGTTTTTCAAAGTACAAAGAACCGACGTCAAACGCAAATAACCCTTCCCAGAATGAAATGATGTTTTGTCAAGCCACAGAGGAATCGCATCAGCCAGTAAAGAGCCATCAGAGAAGCAGCATTTAACAGCGCGAGTGCTTTGCTTTCCCATAAATGAATTGTGTTAGGGTGACATTTAACAATTTTAAACCAATGTAACTTGAAAAGGTAAAACAAAAAGTAAACGACAAGCACAATTTGTAACTCATTTCTCGAGTATTCTAAAACATACTCTTAAAAGTAACGAGAAACAGGTTAACCTGTAGGTCGGTTTGGGGTCTTGGCGGGGCGAGGGGAGGTCATGGACTCCGCTGTTAAATACTGCACACCCTCCCATCTTTCCTGATCAAGACCCTACCGCTGACTCATAATCGGTTAAAAGGAGTGGTCGGACTCTCATAACCGACCATTAAGTGGGGGGAAAAAATAGAATATACGATACCGCAAGCGATTTAATATTGCATTTAATAAGCAGAATGTTTAAAATTGCAATCACATTACACTTCTCAGCACATAGGAAGATTAAAAAAACCGCGGTATCTGTAAACTTAACGTAGTGGTATCGAAGCGCGTCGAAAATGGGAAAGGCGCTATATTGATAAGCCGTAGTCTAATTTTCATTTCTGTAAATCTTATTTTGATTTCTGTAAAAGTCTTCCCCACACAGAACCTCAGATTGACTACTGTAGCGTCGTCGAGAGCTCACAAGCCTTGCTAGTCCGAGTATAACGTCAGAGCTCGGCTTTCGCAAAGCGGCAGCACAGTCTCCTCTACTTGCACCCACAGCAACAATAATAGCAGCAGCAGTGGCGAGCACAGCGTCTCCGAGAAAACAGATCCGTTAATGAGAGGGTGAATAATCAGTTAACGCCTCTTCGGTTTCATTGGCACTGAAACAAGACACAGCGGCGGTCAGATTGATTCGTCTTTACCTGGCGATTGTAATGTACATCTCCGTAACAAAGACACCAAGCGGAACAGCTCACTTCTCTGATCCTCGCCCTAAAGGCTGCTGTGCAACTGCCCCCGGAGACTATGTAACGTGACTTAGGTTATCTAATCAAATACAAAAAGAATCCAGGAAATAGAGATGCGACCAATAGTTAAGAGACCCACCAACTTCCCCCCCCATTAGTGCAACCCAATTAATTCCAAGTTCAGGTACATTTCACTCCACCTGTTACAGGTAAATTATACACCTTCACCAAGATCAATGGATTAGTATAATCTTCTGAAAGCAGGTCCAGCTGCGCATGATATCACACAATTAATTTTCAACTATAAACGGTTTCAATAAAAAAAAGTTCCCTTGAAGTACACTGTAATAAAAAAATAAAAATAAAAAACCGCACTTCATTTAGTCACAACGTTTTTTCAGATATGCTGTTAACACATAATAAATATGACTTCACACGTTCTCTGACATGTAGCTTCGATTGCTCGTCGCCGAAAACAAATGATCTGCTATCTAGTCTGTCGAAAGCATTGCGGGCAATCCGTTCAGGATCAGCGGCGAAGTTAAATAAGGAACCCCCATGAACAGTATAAAGATAACACAAACATGATAAGCTAAAATTCACTCACCGGCTTAAACCTCCCAGCGATCAATCTTCTTACGTCTCCTGACTCCACTTTTTTTTAATGTGGGTTTTCTCAAAATTGGATTTAGATGACCATTGGAGGCGCCAACATGCGATTCCCCTCCGAATGTTTGACCGCTACCATCAGCTGCAGGTAAACTCCAAGGGAGGAAGGGCGGGGCTTGGTGCGGACAAACAACCAATCAGCAGTCGCGTTGAAGATGCCGCTTCTTCACTTTACTCCTTGTTTGCTCGGCATTTCAACAACCTGCTTGAAATAATAATGAAGGTGTTGTGCGGGTGTGGAGTTTTTAACAGATGTAAGACACGAACCGTTTTGGTAATGAAAATGCGGATGGTCTTGATAAGAAGGAAATTCGGTACGCAGTGTGGCTTTGGACTTCAAATCCTGGGGGGTGGGCGTTCAAATTAAGGGCAGGGCACTTTATCTGCCTGTGCTCCAGTTAGAACACCAAAGGAAATGTCACCAATTGTACCTGACAAATAATCAAAAGCCAAAGGCACAGGCATGGAGGAAGTAAAGGTTATTTTAAGAGTATCCGGGATTAAGAAGTGCCAGAAAATATGAGATGAAAGCACGAGGGGCAGGTGGGGTCACGGATTATGTGAGCCATTGCAAGAAAAAGCGTCTGATGTGTACAAACAGAGAAGAGAGTACGTGGCTGGCAAGGCTGAGATTTAGATATAACGTACTGGTTTAATTTCAACATTAATACTCGCGGGGAAGCGTGATGATGTGAATTCAGAAAGTGTTCGGACCCTTTCACTTTCTTCGCACAATTTTGTTTTGCAGATTTATTTTTATTTATTTTTTTTATATTTCATTATTTTTATTTGAAGAAAACCACATTACATACAATCAGGTCAAATATAACAAACCAGAATTCAGAGAGAAAGAGAAGAGAGACAACGGCAAGAGCAAATCATACCTCAGTTCACATCATACCTCAGTGATCGCCAGTATTACGTCTTCATTAGGGAATCCAAATCTGCCACTACTTCATTCACACAAGGTGTCCCTCAAGGGTCTGTTCTCGGTCCAATATTCTTCAACATCTGTATGTTTCCATTACGGGGGATTATCCGTCGGTATGGTCTGAGCTTCCACTGCTATGCTGATGACACACAACTTTATGTAAACGTGGATTGAACTGCGACATCTTCACCTGTTGCACTGACTGACTGCATTCGGGAAATCAATAATTGGATGACAACTCAATACTGATAAAACAGAAATCTTATTAGTTGGCACCAAATCTGTCCTCTCTACCCTTCGTGGGCTAAAAAAGTGACATTGATGGGATCCTGGTTCAACCCTCAGCATCAGTCCAATAATTTGGGTGTCATCTTTGATCAGCTTCTTACTTTTCAATCACACATCAGCTCAGTAATGCAGACAGCCGTGTTTCATCTTCGCAACATTATTCATCTGCATTCTGTCCTCAGTGTGTAAGATACCGAGTCACTCATTCACGCTTTCATCACTACCCATCTGGATTATTGCAATGCTTTGTTTTATGGCCTCCTGATTAAATATATCAACAGATTACAATATGTCCAGAATTCTGCTGCTTGTTTACTTACACACACTAAAAAATCTGCTCACATCACTCCTGTCCTCTATGAGTTACATTAGTTACTGGTTTCTTCAAGAATCAAATATAAAATTATCCTTCTCACTTTTAAAGCCCTTCGTGGTTTAGCCCCTCATTATCTGTCTGAGCTGCTGCTTCCTTACACTCCTGCCCGTGCATTACGATCATCGGACACTCACACACTCACTGTACCTAAATAACTGGGTGGCAGAGCTTTCCGAGTGATAGCCCCAAAAAATTTGGAATTCTCTCCCTCTCAGCCTTCGCATGGAAAAGTCTATTATTAATTTCAAACATCTGTTAAAAACAAATCTCTTCAGTGAGCATTATTCTTCTTCATGTATGTAATTTCTACTGTCTTGTATTGAATTGTAAAGTGTCCTTGAGTGTATGAAAGGCGCTACATAAATAAAACATTATTATTATTATTATAATTATTATTATTAAATCTTTAAAAACAACAAAGAAGGGAGAATGTCCTTTTCCCAGATATACATGCTTATTCTAAAAAATTACTAATTAGATCTTGCCATATTTTTTAAAAAAAAAATTTTTGAATAGATCCTTTAAGCAAGAATTTGATTTTTTCCAATTTCGAATACTATAGAATTTCAGTTACCCATTCACTTATTACAGATGGGCAAGGCTGACTTAACAGCATCCCAGGCTCCTGATTAAGCCCCTGTTTTAATAGTAAAGCAGAAACACACATAGGCATCAGAAACATTATGGGACCCCCAGCCAGTGATCATACATTAAGATGGCCCAGCTGGTGGTCTGGGGTTCTTCCAGCTGAGCACAATTAGTCAACGTGCTAGTAGTGGGGTGTCGACAATTACAATCAATTTGTCCTTCTCCATTTGAAGCCCATCTGAGAGTTTACCAGTACTCCTCCTGGAGTACTGCTCTTGGTAGATTTAATTTTAAATCGATACATTTACAATTTTTGCCCATCAATCTGCACCCAATAGCCTATAATAACAAAGTGTAAAGGTGTCTTCAGAAAGGTCTGCAGATTTTTAAAGAATCAAAACCAGAAATTGCTCATTCATATAAGCTTGAAGCTGCCTCTTTGGCAGTACTTCCAGCTTCTTGCTAAGTCTCTACAAGCTTTGCACACCTGGATTTGGGCAGTTTATCTCATTCTTCCTAGCAGATCCTTTCAAGCTTTATTTGATTGGATGGGAAGCCTATGTGAACTGCCATCTTGAGGCCTTTCCACACATGTTCTGTCGGGGTTTAAGTCTGGGTGGGCTTTTGCTGAGCCACTCAGAGACACTCCCTAACTTGTCTCAAAGCCATTCCTGTGTTGTCTTGGCTGTGTGTTTCTGGACATTAGTCATGTTAAAAGGTGAACCGGCGTCCGAGTTTGAGGTGATGTGCACCCTGGAACAGTTTTTTTTTTTTTTTAGCTCTCTGTGTTTGGTTGTATTTACCCCTCCCTCAATTTGGACCCCCATCCCTGTTACCCCATTGCATGATGCTGCAGCCACCAAGCTCCACCTTTGGGATATTAGACAGCTGATGCTCTGTGCCTGGTTTTTGCCATACACAGTGCCTGAAGTTTTCCCAAAGTGTTTATGAGGGACGGCCGGGATGCCTCCTTAAAGGAAAGACAGGGGGAGATGGCTCTTGAAGGGTGCTGTCTCCCCCAAGCTGCTACTTGGCAGCCCCCACTGAGTTGCAACGGCGCCTCGGATTCCTACAAGGCTGTATGGGAGCTAGTATTTGTCAGCAGAGCCCTGTTAAATTCCATGGAGGTCGCCGGGGGGAGCAGTAGGAGCTGCAGAGCCCTACTTTGGGGGCTTCCACCACAGCTGGGAGAAATTCCAGACCTTCCTAACATGCCACCTGGAACACTCCCAGGTCTGGCTTAAAAAGGAGCCAGCTGCCTCGCAGAGTGGGCAAGGGTCAGGAGGAAGAGGGATGAAGGCTGCCTGCCTGTGGAGGAGTGGAGAGGTACAGACAGACAAGCGAGAAAAGTGCTACAGTTAGGTCCACAAATATTTGGACAGAGACAACTTTTTTCTCATTTTGGTTCTGTACATTACCACAATGAATTTTAAATGAAACAACTGAGATGCAGTTGAAGTGCAGACTTTCAGCTTTAATTCAGTGGGTTGAACAAAACGATTGCATAAAAATGTGAGGCAACTAAAGCATTTTTTTAACACAATCCCTTCATTTCAGGGGCTCAAAAGTAATTGGACAAATTAAATAACTGGAAATAAAATGTTCATTTCTAATACTTGGTTGAAAAACCTTTGCTGGCAATGCCAGCCTGAAGTCTTGAACTCGTGGACGTCACCAGATGTTGGGTTTCCTCCTTTTTATTGCTCTGCCAGGCCTTTACTGCAGTGGCTTTACTTTCAGTTGATGTTTGTTTGTGGGCCTTTCTCTCTGAAGTTTAGTCTTCAACAAGTGAAATGCCTGCTCCATTGGGTTAAGATCAGGTGACTGACTTGGCCATTCAAGAATTTTCCACTTCTTTGCTTTAATAAACTCTTGGGTTGCTTTGGCTGTATGTTTTGGGTCATTGTCCATCTGTACCATGAAACACCTGTCGTCCAATCAATTTGACTGCATTTAGCTGGATTTGAGCAGACAGTATGTCTCTGAACACCTCAGAATTCATTCGGCTGCTTCTGTCCTGTGTCACATCATCAATAAACACGAGTGTCCCAGTGCCACTGGCAGCCATCACACTGCCTGACTCCACCGTGTTTTACAGATGATGTGCTATGCTTTGGATAATGAGCTGTTCCACGCCTTCTCCATACTTTTTTCTTGCCATCATTCTGGTAGAGGTTGATCTTGGTTTCATCTGTCCAAAGAATGTTTTTCCAGAACTGTGCTGGCTTTTTTAGATGTTCTTTAGCAAAGTCCAATCTAGCCTTTCTATTCTTGAGGCTTATGAGTGGCTTGCACCTTGCAGTGCACCCTCTGTATTTACTTTCATGCAGTCTTCTCTTTATGGTAGACTTGGATATCGATACACCGACCAAGCCCTGGAGAGTGTTGTTCACTTGGTTGGCTGTTGTGAAGGGGTTTCTCTTCACCATGGAAATGATTCTGCGATCATCCACCACTGTTGTCTTCCGTGGACGTCCAGGTCTTTTTACGTTGCTGAGTTCACCAGTGCTTGCTTTCTTTCTCAGGATGTACCAAACTGTAGATTTTGCCACTCGTAATATTGTAGCAATTTCTCGGATGGGTTTTTTCTGTTTTCGCAGCTTAAGGATGGCTTCTTTCACCTGCATGGAGAGCTCCTTTGACCGCATGTTGTCTGTTCACAGCAAAATCTTCCACATGCAAGCACCACACCTCAGATCAACTCCAGGCCTTTTATCTGCTTAATTGATAATGACATAACGACGGATTTGAACACACCTGCCCGTGAAATAGCCTCGGAGTCAATTGTCCAATTACTTTTGAGCCCCTGAAATGAAGGAATTGTGTTAAAAAAAATACTTTAGTTGCCTCACATTTTTATGCAATCGTTTTGTTCAACCCACTGAATTAAAGCTGAAAGTCTGCACTTCAACTGCATCTGAGTTGTTTCATTTAAAATTCATTGTGGTAATGTACAGAACCAAAATTAGAAAAAAAGTTGTCTCTGTCCAAATATTTATGGGCCTAACTGTACATTGTATTTTGTGCTTTTGTACTGTGCTGCATTGGTGGAAAACGAGACAAAAGTGTTTCTGTAAATGTGTGTGATGCTGCACTTGTGTCTGTGTCTGTCGTTTCGAGTGTTTGGGGAGCTTTGTGCCCCCTGGTTGTTCGCACGTTCAGTTTTTGTCTCATCGGACCAGAGAAGTTTGGACCTCATGTTCTCCATAGTTCTTTTAATTGTCATTTAGCTTTTTGTTCAAAACTGTCTTTCATCCTTCAACTTTTTGTCAAAAATGTCCATATGATGTTGTTGTAGGATATTGGAGCGAGAGTGTACAGGGGCATATTGTGTTAATTAAATCAACATGAATGATCTGACAACAAATGCCTATTCTAGCAGTAATTTATTCATGTATCAAAATGTGAGAAAGCTGATTTCCATCTGAGGGGAGAAACAACTACTGCCTGCTTTAGAACCATCATGGAAACTCGACTATTAAAGACAATTACGTAAACATCCCCTGAAAGACTCTTAAGAAAGGCAACTCTATCTTGTTCATTTTAACCTTTGGCCCGTTCTCAGGGAGGGGAGCTGTTTGCTTGCACAACATACCTGTTTGGTGTTTTCTGACATCAGGCTGGAATCTGTTACATCAGCTTTACATTTCTTGGAGTTGAGGAGTCTCACTTCATTCTATCGCATAACTAATTGACCTGCCAAGCTTTACGTAATTGCACCCCAGTTTTTGTTTCCTGTTGGTGCACCAGAACTAGGGCTTCATGTTTAACTCCTTGTGTAGAATTCACACTAAAACATGGCATACGGACAAGACTGGAAATGTGTGTACTCACAAATAAATTCAGATGCATAACACTGTGGGTAAGCAAAGTTCCATGCACTTTCCCTTTATAAATCCGAATCGACGTGAATTTTTAACGCACGTGCACAAGGTCAGAGCCCCACCCCCTCTTCCCAGAATTTTGCACTATGGCAAAAGCACGCGTTAAAAAGAAGAATTTTACAAAATGTGAAATGGAGGTCCTACTCAGTGAAGTGGAGGCAAGGACAACTGTACAATTTGGTGGCTTAAGCATTGGAGTGGCACAACGTGGTGGAAACACTAAAAAGTTCAAGTTCAGAAAGCTGCATAGTGCCCGGAATAAAAAAAAAAAAAAAGAAGTGGTCAGATATTAAAGACGACGTGGAAAGGTGAGTCGCAGCTCACCGTCTGAGTGTCAGCGCCACTGGAGGAGGTAGCAGAACTCGGGGACTCACACAGCGTTTGAGCAGAGAGCTGATGCAATTATTGGTCTGCCATCTTCTATAAGAGATGCCCCTTCGGTCTCAGCTTTCAAATCCCTGCTGAAGACTCACGACTTCAGTTTAGCACACCCTGACTAGAGCTGCTGATTAACTGTCTCTGTTGTTAGTCATTAGCATTTAACTCTTTCAGGGCTGATGTTGACTTTTGTCAAAAGGAGGAGTTGATGATGGTAATGAACTGTAAACTGTGACAAAACCAACCGTTATGTTTTAGTTGGACTCTCGTTGCTAGATGGAAAGTTAGATTCATCGGTTTGACCGAGATTTCCCGCGCTCGCGTGAGTAGCAAGGCTCAAACAACGGCAAAAATGGCACTGACAAAGTGAATGTGTAAAGCAAAATACTCCGTGGACGACATTTTTCCTATTATCTTTGAACTGGACTATGACTTGTCAGACTCCGATTTTGATACAAGTGATTGCAAACGAGTGTGAGGTTCCATCTTCAGCTGATTGGTCCCCAGCTAATCATTGAACTGACAGTGTTCGCCAGGGAGGACTGCCACTTAACAATGATAAGAGGTAGAAACCAGATTGCAATGCACCGCAACTTTGTCCCAGCCACACAAAGACAGCCTGGCAGCAAGCCTGCTGCACATTCTTGGCAAACTGGCAGCCACAGCATGCAGCAACAGACCTTTTATGTTGATTTCCATGTGAAACCATTGCTTTTCAGAAACTCTGTTTTTTTAAATAAATATTGAGCCCTCAAAGAGTTAAACAGAAGTAACATGATAGTTAGAATTTGTTACTAACCCTCACCTATTCTGTTTCTGTTCTTGGTGCTCAAATGTGGCACTTGGTGCCACGGCCCACCTGCCAAGTTGTTTTGCCTGCCTAAGATAAAGTCATCCCTGATGGAGGATCGCAGGAATCGGTAGAGGGATCCTTTCATCGGATTGGCTGGCCCAGCGCTGACTCAGCTGTGGAATGACCAAATGGGGGAGGCAGCTTGATGGTCGAGGTCTCCAGGACTCTAAACAAATCCAAATCATATTATGGGATATCATCTACTGTTGAATTCTGCTCCGTACTTATATTTTTATTTTTATACTGTATTGAGGATTACTTCTGTTCTGTTCTGTGTATTGTATTGTATTGTATTGACCCCCTTCTCTTTGACTCCCACTGCACGCCCAACCTACCTGGAAAGGGGTCTCTCCCTGAACTGCCTTTCCTGAGGTTTCTTCCATTTTTTCCCTACAATGTTTTTTTGGGAGTTTTTTCCTGTCTTCTTAGAGAGTCAAGGCTGGGGCGGCTGTCAAGAGGCAGGGCCTGTTAAAGCCCATTGCGGCACTTCTTGTGTGATTTTGGGCTACACAAAAAATACATTGTATTGTAAATTGTTTTGTATAATACCATCCCCTACAGCTGGCATGGCGTGACTCCATAATGACTGAGTAATACCTGACCGGTCAGCCAGTTCACGTTGAAAAGCTCCCAAGGGTGGAGAGAATTTGCAAAAGAGCAGGTAGAGCAGCACAACTCATCAAAGTCTGCCCCAGTTCAGCACACAACTCCATTAAGAGAGCTCTTGGAAATTGAAATCAATGTAGAAGCCTGTTATATATTCGTATTTTCTGTATACGCTTAAACACAACCAAATTCCACAGGGTGGTGAACAACAGGAACACTTTATTTTACAAAACTGAACCAACCACAAATGCTGTTATCCTTCTCACACGTGTCTCTCTATCGCTTCTTCCACACACACTGCTCTAAACTCCACACCCCCTTATTTATATTACACATGCGCACACAATCATACCCTTTACCATATAATAACATTTACAAATGAAGATGTATACATAACAGAGCCAGTCATTATCGGGGCACAAGAAGTCAGTATGATCTGTAAATATGCCCTCTCTTCTAATTCTTCCATTTGCAATTGTAGCAGCCTTTGATTTAATCGAAACGACACGCAGAGAGTCTCAGACTGGTGCGTTTATCTTTATATATGTCTCAAACTTTGGCTCTTTATTGAAGTTGTTATATCGCCACGAGCACCGTGAAAACCATAAAAAAAATTTAAACTTACTTTTTTTTTAACATCCATTATCCATTCATCCATTATCCAACCCGCTATATCCTAACTACAGGGTCATGGGGGTCTGCTGGAGCCAATCCCAGCCAACACAGGGCGCAAGGGAGGAAACAAACCCTGGGCATGGTGCCAGGGTGCCTGGGCAGGGTGCCAGCCCACCACAGTTTTTTTTTAACATTCTACAAAGAAACAGAAACAAATGAGCAAATCAAACAATACACAATCAATTGGGTACCTCGCTCCGCTTGCCAAGGGGTGCAACAATTCTAAAAGTCACCGTTTCAGAGATAGCATTTGTCCTCTGTTACGTCCTCACAGTCTCTTCACATTTCCGGTATTGTACATCGTTACGTCCCCTACGAGCAGAATGATTTTGCGGTCATTTACAGCAATGTCTTGTAACAACACTACAGCAGCCATGGTAGTTGGAAAAGTTTGGCCATTCTGTGCAGCATTATATTGTTACAGAGTGATGAATTTAAATTTGTAAACGATATGCAATTATCGATTCGAATCTAAAGAAAAAAAAGGACACCACACAGACACAGTAGCACTGCTCCGATGACGGGGGCCACCCGTTTACAAAATTGAGCAGAAACGTGCTGCCATAACAATGTACAGTGTTACGCAAAGTTGAATTTTTATACATCTTGACATGAGCATGGATGCGGGTGTATTCAACATTTTTGTGTGTACGCACCACAAACTCCGAGGGGGATGAATAGTTTCACAAGGACATGGTAAATAAACAAATGAAGCTAGGGTCGGAACTAGGATGACAAAAAAAAATGCAAATTACCAAAGCCAAAAAAAAAAACGCGAGACAAGAACGAGGTCAAAGAGAATTGCAAACATTCAAATCAGTGAAAATCAAAGGTGAATTCACAAAAACAAAGCACCAAGAAGGGTTTTGGAATCCTAGTCGGATGAGGACGTGAACCTGGAATGACCCTTGTCACGAATTTGTCTCGCAGGACTGCTTTGCAGGCTCAGTCAAGGTATGCAGTAACCCTCCGAGACGAAAGGGGATGTGCCACTAATGCTGTCATCTCCTTCTTTCCCCACAATGCCGAGAAGCCTCCCAGTGAAGATATTTGACCCCGCCCCTTCTGTTCCAACCATCCATAAAACTCTGGGCATCCTGGAAGGAGCATCATTACTGGCTCCAGACGGAGCTCCTCTAGCAGCGACTGCAACCCTGCAGATCTCCAATTCTTGAATTCCCGCATTCGGGACAAATGCCAAAGATGTTATCTTCTTTTTGTTTGTTTTCATTTGTCCACAGACAAACAAAGGGACAACCCGATTGGCACGCCAAAAGTTCTTTTTTCTGTTTGGAGAACTGTCATTACCCACACTTGGCCACACCCTTTTATTCTGTTGTGTAATGACTGCCAGGCTCACCACCATGGAAGACACGCCCCTTCCTAGGCAAATCCTGGCAAATTAGTGCAGCTAAATAGAAAAGGAAATGGCAGCCGAAATGGCGCAGATTGAAAATGAACTTTAGAACAAAGCACTGAATCGAAAAACAAACTGTTCCATCAGATTCTGTGGTGTCAAAAATCTCTATAATGGTAGGCAGTTCAGTACAAGAGCCAGAAAATAACCTGTCAATAACTTACCAGATTCCTGATATCAAGCATTGAAGCTCCATATAAAAGGATAGTTCTATCTAAGAGCTGTGGAGGGGAAAAATGAGGGGGCAGGACAATGTTGAATGCTTCAGGTAACAACCGTGCAAAACCCCATTTAGATAGAGCAGAAAATAAATGAAAATCATGTGCCTTAATGCACCTTCATTATCAATAGGGTAGTCCTCTCTCTGGGACGTCACTCGAATGTTTGTGGCTTGGCTAAACAAAGAAGTAGCGTCCATAAAAGAATGAGACACCACCTTCTGGGAGCGTTGAGTATGGGAAAGGAGCTATATAAATAAGATGTAGTATTATTATTATTAATATTATTACTAGGGGGTTCCACAATTTAAAGAGATTATTTTCATGGGAATTGTTACATATGCATTATTTTCACTTTTACTTTAAAAACATTTGTAAAAACAATACTTGCCCTTTATTTCCGGCCCCAGGTGTGGTTCCATCTCTTCCTCGCAGGACTTATAACGCTGCTCGCGTTGTGAAGGGGAGGCGGCTGAACGCATGCTAAGGAGATGCCGTCAGATCATCTGCTGGCTTTCTGCTACTGGTGAGCTGCGTGTTCTGCTTGTCGCTTGTCGTTGTTTTAAGAGTTGGGAGCACATGATGTGTGTCTGCCAACAGCAATCCAACAACTGCTTGGTTAGATGTCCGTGGACTTGTTTTAAATGATGGCTCACTGCCTTGTCTTGCGTGACGTTGTAAAAACAATAATTGTCCTTCATTTCCGGCCCCGGGTGTGGTTAAATGTCTTTCTCACAGGACGTATAACGCTGCTCGCGTTGTGAAGGGGGGGCAGCTGCTGTCGCGCTGCCTGTCGATTATTTTAAAGCCTGTACAGCCACTGTCCTTTTTGCCACTTCGTGTCTCGCGTTGTGATCGCTTGTCCATGATCCTAAATATACACCTGAATGTATTGTGTTTTCTTTGAAATTAAACTCATCGTTGCTTTAACTGTTACGGGACCACAGATTCTCATAGCGTATGGTCCATTATTGTGTAAATCTACGTTCTGTGCATTGAATGATGCGAAGGCGAAAAGACTTTGTTTTCTGCTCTTTGCCTTTTATTTCTGACCTCGCTTTGTCCTGCTATTTTTTCCAGTGACACCTGGTCCTGATGATTCATTTCCTTTTGTTTGCAGTAATGCGATATTTTCTATCTTTTCTTTGATACTGTAGCAACTGACGTAATAAAGTGTCACAAAAGTTTTACTTGAACAATCGCCGACTTCGTAACCCCAAACACAACTTTCTAGCACCTTCTCCAACCCCTCATCCCCCGGGTCTCGATTACCGCATCAATCAATACCCCGCTGTCAGTTTTCCATGCCGTACTCCGCCCTCCCTCAATCGGACCTAACAGTCACTTAAAACAAAAAAGGCCTCAGCTTGGCTGGGACGCTACAATACTTTCGAATTTTACTGCTTTCATATTCTTTACCTTTCTCTGCATTTGTATCGCACCATCATTTGTTTGAGCCTTTCAAATTCCACTGCTTTCATAATCTCTTATCTGCCTTTTTTTCTCTCCAACGTTTTTGGGTCTCTTTTCTCAGCGCTGCTCTTTCTTCTTTGCTTAGTCGTTGACGTTTCATCTAGAACGTATCGTCCTTACACACTTTATATGTGCCGAGAGCACAGGATCTGTGTGTGCTACGTGCCTTTACACGACTGACTGTTTGCTGGCCGTGCTCTTATTTGATATTGTTTACGTCTCTCAGGACTTTTGAGTGTCTTCCCAGAACTTCCGAGAAGATCACGTCTCGTCGCCCTGCTTTTCCTTTCCAGGATTTTTTTTTTTTATAATAGAGAGATTATTACATCGTGCAGACCAGAAGGGGCGGGGCTTCCTTCACTTCAGGGCCTTTAAGGGGCAAATTTCTCAAAGCTGTGAGGGAAGAAGGAGACAAGACTGTTAGCGACAGCATCTCCTTTCGTCTCAGGGTGGTACTAGTTATACTTTTGGCAAACCTGCATGACAGGATATATAAACTAAGGTTTTTACAAATGAACCTTAAGGGCGGAGTGGTGGCTCCGAGGTAGGGATCTGCACTGGCAATCTGAAGGCTGCTGGTTCAAATCCCATAAACGGCAAGAGTGACTCTACTCTTAACCTGCAATTGCTCTGTCCTGGCTAGGATGTTAATCTGCATCCAGCCCTGCATGTCTGTTTCAGAACTGGCACTGTAGCCACTATA
>JANRMT010062789.1:10964661-10975339 GCA_026402145.1 Polypterus bichir lapradei | reverse complement strand
AGGGGGCAATTACTTTTTCACACAGGGCCATGTAGGTTTGGATTTTTTTTTCTCCCTAAATAATAAAAACCATCATTTAAAAACTGCATTTTGTGTTTACTTGTGTTATATTTGACTAATGGTTACATGTGTTTGATGATCAGAAACATTTTGTGTGACAAACATGCAAAAGAATAAGAAATCAGGAAGGGGGCAAATAGTTTTTCACACCACTGTATGTGACTGACCTTGCATGCCTACATGGGGCTTCTAATACTGGCCGGCCTGTGCAGGTTTCCTAACACTGCTCTGAATGTACGGACTAGTTTTCAATAGACATTTTTTTTTATGGTTTGTGTTCAGAGTATTAACTGTGGTAGAAATTTAACATCTCACTATTGTATAAAAAAATCCTGGGTGAGACAAGACTTTTTTTAGAGAAATAATTTCATGTCCTGAGAGACGAGACTTTGGGCCAAGAGATTTAACCAGGCCCACGGTCCTCTCACTTCTTATTCTTGTGAATGCTATTGTCAGACACAGTTCCTGTGCTCTCAGCTCCTCATTTTAATACAGGATATACAATCTATTCGTTTCCTTCGATGTAGTCCTTTTCTGGACAATAATTTAATATGTTATAGATGAAACGTCAACGAGTAAGCGAAGAAGAAAGAGCAGCGCATTGAAAAGAGGCCCAAAACCGTTGAACCAATTCTTGGTCAAAACTGACCTGGACGATACTGTGAAGGCCTAAAATATGCAAGGGTTAACAATTGTTAACTTTTTTAAAGTTAACAGTTTCAGTGGTATGAACATATACTTTATTAATACAAAACTTTTGTAACGTTAACAATTTCAGTAGTAAGTCACAGTCCTGAATTAAATTAATAATAAACCAATGTATGGGCCCACACACCCACACTGCCATCGCAGGCCGTAAGCAGAGATCCTGAGCATTGTGGCCAGGAAACGGTCATTGGGACTTTTCACTTGACTGAGCTCACATCTCTTTATTATAAAAGAAAATCTTGAGACGAGACGAGACTATTGCCAAGAGATTTTTTCAAGTCCCGCCTTCCTCTCAGCCATTTCCGGGTAACGGCCCACATCCGCGGTCCTTTCACCTCTCATTCGTGTGAATGCTTTTGTCAGACACAGTTACTGCGCTCTCAGATCTTATAAATTTTAAAGTTTTCTTCACTTTAAGTTCCCAATAAAAGAAGATGTATTATGTCCAAATCCTGAATGGTTATCAACAGAAAAAATGAGTACACGGGTAATCCTAGCACCGGGTAACGATGAAGTCAAACGAATTAACGCAAAAATTATCGATCAGTTACATGACAAATTGTTTGTAGTACTAGGGTGTTGTACCGTGTTAGCCATTACGAATGTAGAGAAGAGCCAAGCAAAATGACACCTTTTATTGGCTAACTAAAAAGATTACAATATGCAAGCTTTCGAGGCAACTCAGGCCCCTTCTTCAGGCAAGATGTAATACAGAAACTGAAGTTTCCTGTGTTTATATCCACACACTAGGACAAGAAACAACAATGGTAAATCTTTAAAGGAAAAATCTTAAATGTAAAAAATTAATAGGTTCACTCAGGCTAAGATTAATTTAACAAGAGAGAGAAAAACGATGTATGGTCAAGAGATTTTTGGATAAGATAACTGTCCAACAAAGTCCTTTGAAGTCTGTGATGAGTTTTTCAAAACAATATGGGTCTGTAGTCAGGTTATCTGTGTCAGTCTGAGAGATGCAAACAGTCCTCATACCTGGCCATAAGACCCATGTCTCTATTCAAACCATGTTGTAATGTATTACATTTTAACATGAGTTTAACTTCCCATTCTTTTCTCTCTTGCTGTGTTTTGAAGTTGCCCATAAGCACTGTGACTTTAAAGTTCCTCTCACAATGTCCATGGCTGTTGAAGTAAAGTCAGTAATAGAAATGATAAAATTCACTCTGACACATAATCTATTCTCTTTTGGACAAGATTGCTACTTACAACAAATGGGGACTGCAATGGGCTGTCGTTTTGCAATTGTTTAAATGCGTATCAATAGACTCTGCTGAAATAGTTGGTGGTAATGGTGCGGAAGATGAAAACATCAACTTACAATATCATGTAGAATATCTACAACCGTTAACACCGTCCAGTCTTCCACCTGCCCAATAACTGTTGAAAGAAGGATGTATCATTATGTTATTGCGTAATTTATGTCCGAGTGATGGATTATGCAATAGGACAGTAGTTCTCAAACTGTGGGGCAGCCCCCCTAAGGGGGCACGAAGTAACAAAAAGGGGGCGCGAAGATCGAAAATATGAAAAATACATCTATTGAAACCAAAACAAATGAACTTAAACTACATTCTGATACTCGAAAAATAAATATAGAGTTAGATAAATGTCGATAAAAATTAAGTAGGTATAATAAAATAGGCATCTATGATATATCATTAATTAAAAAAAACAAATTGGTATTAGTGGGCTCCTTTCAAAAAAACGTTAGGGGGGGCGCGATTAAAACTGTTATGAAAACTCGGGTCGCAAATACTTAAAGGTCGAGAAACACTGCAATAGGTCAAGATTAGTAATATTGAAAGTTGCAAAATTTTAACAGGCGACAAGAAAGGTAATGTAGTACATCTTCAGGGGATAACATTAGACACCAAAGGAGATCTTGATATGCTGTGACAAAAAGGCGCCCGACCCTACACAGACTGACACCGGTGGCATGTGAAAATTAAACAAAAATGTATTTTCTTCAGCCGTGGGGCACATCTTCCCCGTGTCCCACTGGCCCTACACAGTCCCCAAAACACACACAAAGAAAAACACCAAAATACACTCTTCTTCTTCCACTCCTCCCAGGCAGCTTTATCTTCCTCCTCCCGACTCTGGCGGGCCTCGAGTAGTGGCTGCTGGCTCCTCTTATAGCCCACCCGGAAGTGCTCCAGGTGATGAGTGACCCATTTCATGCTGCACTCCCGGAGCCCAGATGGGTTGAGCTCCGGTATAACAAAATTGTGGCCCCGATGCAACCCAGGGGGGCTGCCACCTAGCGTTCCGGGGGACGTAGTGTGCAGTCTATGGCTGTTCCCCCAGATTCAGTGCCAAAGGGGCGTCCCGGCCGGGCATGGGTCCCGGCCATCCGCCACAATGCCATTTGTATTGAAACGTTTGCAGTTTCCCGTTAGAATAGCTTTTGCTAAGACAATTAAAAAATCACAGGGACAAACTTTCGAAAAAGTCGGTTTATTTATTAGAGAGAAAGAAATGATATTCACGCATGGGCAGTTAAACATTGCATTGTCACGATGTAAGTCCAAACATGGAATCAAAATTCAATGCGATATTGAAGAAAAGTTAATCCATAAAATTGTTTTTACTGAAGTTTTGCAGTAAAAGTGTAAGTTTAAAAAGTATTTGCGTGTTAATTTCAAAGCCAAACAGAACGAAAACATATAACGCAACGAACACCTCTAACGCAACATGAAACATAATTTTCTTTCAATTTATTACGTTTGACTATTTTTTACTATGGTTAATTACTCGCTGTAATAGTAAATGTAAAATAGTTAGATCTATTATGCATATGTAACAATTCCCATGAAAATAACAATCTCCACTCTGATTTCCCATACATGAGTGGCACAGCCTCAAAGTGGCTAATGCATAGCACCCGCCCGGGGGTTGGCAAATGAAAGAGAGAGAGATTAGGGGAGACTCAGTTTCATAACCGTATGCTTCCCCGACATGCTTGATGGCAGCATAACTGGCCTCTGGGACCCAATCAGATAGCCACATGGAATGCTGGGAACTGTCATACAGTGAGGCTGCCCTGCTGGGTTCCATGGGTGCTGCCAGAGGGTGCTGCAGGGAGTTACGCCGGATCAGGCCAAGGGGACGCCTACTTAACACCTGGCTGTGGTAGATAGATGCTCATTTCTGTGCTACTGGACCACGTGTCTGCCCTGGGGGGTTGCCAACCAGGCTCCTGAGCTGTTTCATTGTTTGGTGGGTGGGGCAATGCACTGTATCAGTGCACACTCCCCAACCTGACCTCTACTGGGCATAACTGAGAGATGTGCAGCTAGCAAGAGTGTAGGTTTGCATCATTTAAAAAACTAAAATGTCTTTGATGGGTCGGTAGGGCAGCTTCATCCAATCTCTTGCTGTGATGGGCGGGCATTGTGGAATGTGGGAATCAAACCTTGGACATCAGTGCCCGAGACAAAGCCTCAGACATTGCTTCACGGCGGCTGGTTCACTTACTTGACGGGGTGGAGATCGGAGTATTACAGCTATGGGTCTGATCACAATCTGATATGTGGGTGGTCACCTACCAGGTAACGCTTTGGGGTGGTCAGCCAGTCGGCAGACATGCGCCAGGCGCTCTCAGTTGTGAGAAGCAGATCAAGCAGACCAGACTTGTGCCGTGTACTCTTTGTATTATTTGGCAGGTTCTATGTATCATGTATAGAACTGTATAGCATGTCCCTTAAGTCATATTGTTTCTCTTATATCGTTTTTCAATCATCACATTACATTGTGTAGATTTTCTATCATTTTTTTGTACATTGTTTTTATTTCATTATCTTGTTTCGTTATTACTGTTGCTCACATGGATGCCGAACCTTTAACCGCTTCACGTGTGTTATGTTACGTCATCAGTCTGGGCCTCTCCCAGTGGGACCCGAGTTCAGCGGGTGAAACCACAGCACCACACTGGAACAGCTGGAGGTTTTTGATGGTGACTGAAGTGCCAATCCTGCCACCAAACTCCAAGTCGGAGGACCCGCTTGCAGGGTTGGGTGAAGATTAACGTCATATCCAGGATGAAGCAATTGCAGGCTACGGGCTTCGCTCAAGGGTCCAACGGAGCAGAGTCACTTGTGGCATTTACGGGAGAGGAGGAATTGTACCGGCAGTGCTTGCGCACTCGTGTGTTTTCTGTTTTAACATTTCAGCCTGTTAAGGAGAAAACAGAAATCTTAGTGATTGAGGGTATTAGAAATAAACTTGATCATTAGGCTTGAAATTCAAGACGGAGGCAAAGAATTTAGGAGTAACTATTGACTCTGACCTAAATTTTATATCACTTCTGCGGTGGACTGGCTCCCTGCCCGGGGTTTGTTTCCTGGCTTGCACCCTGTGTTGGCTGGGATTGGCTCCAGCAGACCTCCGTGACCCTATAATTAGGATATAGTGGGTTGGATAATGGATGGATGGATATTAATCAGATTACTAGGACAGCATTTTTTCATTTAAGAAATATAACAAAAGTTAGACCTCTTATAACACTGCACGATGCTGAGAAATGAGTTCACGCTTTTGTTTTTAGCCAGCTAGATTACCATAATGCACTCCTCTCAGGACCACCAAAAAAAAGTCATCAATCGATTGCAACGAGTGCAGAATGGAGCTGCTAGAATCTTAACTAGGAAAAGAAAATCCAAGCCCATCACACCAGTCCTAGCGACACTACACTGGTTACCGGTGTCATTTAGAATTGACTTTCAAATCCTGCTGATGGTTTACAAAGCCTTCAATAATCTGCTCCATCCTCTATCTCTGAATGCGTCTCACATTACTCTCCAAATCATAACCTTAGATCTTCAAATGAGGGTCTGCTCAGAATTCCAAGAGCTAAACTTAAAAGAAGTGGTGAGGCGGCCTTCTGCTGTTATGCATCTCAAATCTGGAATACGAGTTTACCGATAGAAAGTTGCCAGGCTAATACAGTGGAGCACTTTAAAAAACTGAAAAAAGCTCATTACTTTAACATGGCTTTCTCATAGCTTCATTTTAGTTTAACCCTGATTTTCTGTATATTGTAAATGCTGGCCCGGACACACACAGACGGACAACATAGTTCACCCAACACACTGTTTATTTACACTATTTACAGTCTGAAGTGCACGAACCCCAGTGCCTCTTACACCGATTCCCCCAAAGTCCAGGGCTCACAGTCTCTGTGCCTCCTCTTCCTGGCCGCCTCCAGTCCTCTCCCCAGCTCTGTCTCGCTACCTCCCGACATCCACCAATGACTGGAGGGAGGCGGCCCCTCTTATAGGAACCCGGATGGGCTCCAGCTGCTTCCCGGCAATTAGTCTTGGCCACACCCCTGTGTGGCAGAAGTGCCAGGTGCGCATCCGGAAGCCTTCCGGGTGTCCCTTGTCGTCGTCCCCCCGGCACTTCCTGGTGTGGCGGAAGTGCCGGGCTCCCGGGATGATAAGGCACTGGGGTGCCGCCTGGCGGTGGCCACGGGTCCCTACAGGGCTGGGCTTCCAAGCCCTCTACCCGAGGCCCCCAACATAACCAGGACGGACGCCCCCTCGCGGTCTGGAGGTGGTAAAAGCCCTCCTCTCGTCCTCCTGGGCGTCCCGGCCGGGCTCCAGCCCCGGCCAGGGACCACAATATGCATTTAATTATTATTATTATTATTCATGGTGGCTCTGTAATCCATACTAACCCCTACTTTTCTCTTCTATTCTTTTTCCGGTTTTCTGTGGTGGCGATCTGCGCCACCAGCACCTGATCAAAGCACCGTGATGTCCCTACACTGATGGATTGAAGGCCAGAAGTCCACATGTAGTTCTTCCACGTGAAGCCTGAAAACCATGAGGACTGATTGAGGTCATTGATGTTAGGTAGAATGTCCAGTGTGGGTTGGGTGGTCTCGTGACCTCGGAGCCCCTGCAGATTTTGTTTTTTTCTCTGATCATCTGGAGTTGTTTTTTTGTTTTTTTCTGTCATCCCTGGCCATCGGTCCTTACTTTTATTCCATGTTAACTCTTTGAGGGATGAATATTTTTTCAAAAACAGTTTCTGAAAAGCAATGGTTTCACACAAAAATCAAGAATAAACGTCTGTTGCTGCGTGCTGTGGCAGCCAGTTTGACAAGAATGGCACGGTCACAGTGCATTGCAATCTAGTTTCTACCTCTTTTCATTGTTAAGTGGCACTCCTCCCTGGTGAACATTGCTGTAGGTGTATTAGCTACATGAACCGTGATTAGCTGGGGACCATTCAACTGAAGCTGGAACCTCACATTCGTTTTCGATCACTTGTATCAAAATCGGAGTCCGACAAGTCATAGTTCAGTTCAGAGATAATAGACAAAAGCGTCGTCCATGCAGTATTTTGCTTTATGCAATCACTTTGATCTCTCACCAGATGTCAGTGCCATTTTTGCTGTTGTTTATGTCCTGCTACTCACACGACCACAGGAAATCTCGGTCAAACCAATGAAGCTAACGTTGCTTCTAGCAATGAGAGTCCAACTAAAACATAACAGTATACAGCTGATTGCCATCGTCAACTCCTCCTTTTGACAAAAGTCGACATCAGCCCTGAAAGAGTTAATTAGTATTGCCTAATTTTATCTAATATATAAAGCAGAGTCGTTGTATGTATGTGTGTGTGTGTGTGTGTATGTATGTTTGTTTGTCCTCCATACAAATCTGCACCGGGCGTCCGATCGCCACCAAACTGGGGATGGGGCTCCTTTGTGACCAGGAGGACGTCATGAGGTATGTTTGGTTGGGAAAAATATTCGTGGTGAAGCGCAGGGCACCTTTTTACCAACACAATGTTCAGCACACACGTTGCAACAGACGTTAACGGCAGCGCCATCTAGTGGCACGTTTGGTCCCTGCGCGTCGCTCTTTACCCAAGTTTCTTTAAATTGCCAAGAGATGGCGCAAGTATCCAAGTATGAGAAGGCCGACTGCTTTGATCGGGTGAAGGGGAACTGCCATATGGATGTAAAACGTGAACGAGCCAGTGCGCGTGACCGGCTGACACACCCGTGTATCCGTATGTCACACTCCCACACACACACTGATAGTGCTGTATTTCATTTGCCAACGTCCGTTATATGCAAACACGTTTGAACAAGGACTCGCCTTAAAAAGACAGCATCCTTCCCCCACCATTTTCCCCATACGCAACACCGGTCTGACTCACAGTACGATTTCAGTGTCGCTCTTTCTGACTGACTGGTGCTATTTGTTCGCTTTCCGACGTATTGTAAATAACGTAAATTCATCTCACTGTGGTGCTTATTCCGTACGTAATACCATGTAACACATTATAATTGTCCTGCTTTTCACTAATATACCCATGCCACCGAAAAAAAGACATAGAATTGGAAGGTCCACTTCAGATGCCACAAGAAAGTCTATTTCAAGGGCGTCTGAAACACAACTGCTGACAGAATCCAGAGTGGAGGAACTTAACAATAAAATGTGAATCACAAAACTGTTTGTTCTTTTTCTATGTTCTGTTTCTTTCATTTGGGAAATTCACCAGTTATAGATTCCCGGGCAACGCCAGGTACTCCTGCTAGTTTTTATATATTTTTTTTTTCTTTCTTCATCCTATAAAGCACTTTGAGCTTGTGGCAAGTTGCTGGGGCTACGACCTGGCCGGGACGCCTGGAAGGGCCGGAAGGTGGCATGTACGTCCTCCGGGCCACGAGGGGGCATCTGCCCTGGAACAGAGGAGGACCACAGGAGAGGAACAAGGAGGCTTACGCCTATTTTAACCTGTGGCCACCGCCAGGGGGCGCCCCGAGTCTTAGGAGGCCCGGGATGGATTTACTTCCGCCACACCTGGGAAGATGGAGGAGAATCCTTCCAGGGTCGCCCGGAGTGCTTCCGAGTGCTCTTTCGCCACACCAGGAAGTGACGTCGGAGGGAGCACCTGGAGCACATCCGGGGGAGAATAAAAGGGCCCGCCTTCCTACAGTCGGGGAGCTAGAGTCGGGAGTGGGAGCAGGACAAGGCCCCCATGGAGAGACAGAGGAAAGGTGGTCCAAGGGACAGAGGGAGAGAGGGCTGGTATTAAGGTGATTGGGGCAAGAAGGCCCAGTGGACTGTGCGGGACTGAGTTTTGTTTATTATGGAGGAAAAAATAAATGACCTGATGGTCTGATGGTGTCCAGGCATGTCTCACAGCTACATCATTTGTATGAAATCTATATAAATAAATGTTGTTGTTGTTAATAATACACATTAACAAATAAAAGAGTTCAGTGTGGTTTCATTACCCCTTTGAGGCGGTTTGCATGAAGTGGCACATCGTGAGTCACAGAGCAGAAGCTTTAGAGGTTAGCTGAATTCAAAGCCAGAGAGCAGCAGTTCACCACATAGAGTAAACACCATTTGCTTGATCACTTTCATTGTTGTGTTGAGATAAATTGCCTCTTTTCTGTAATTGTAAGAGCTCGTTTATACTTCACGCTCAGAACGCGTACGCGCACACACATCATGGCTGCCGCTCGTTCCCAGTGTTCATTTGACGCGTCCTTTGAACACATCCTCAGAAATTAATGTGACGCGTGCGTAAGTTGCAGTCCCCAGCAAAAAGTCGGGGGGGGCGCAGTGTGATCAAGTTGGAACGTGACGTCAGGGTCTCTGCTTACTATCTACATGCGACAAAAAGCCACTCTGAGGATTGAGGTGTGCACTTAGATGTTTGATGAGTGGTTTGATGTGGTGAAGCAAAATGCCGACATAACAAATGCATTCCTGGTGCTTTTATATTCGAGCGTCGCATATTCCCCATCGCAATGATGCAATACATTTTAAAGGTCTCACATAACATCTTCTGTGCCATCTTTTTTTTTTGGCACCTTCACAACAGCAACAGAATGTAAAATTAAGGACACGGTGAAAAGGCGTATTTTGTGATTAAAGTGGAAATTTTGGCTTTAATCTCAAAATGTCCACTTTAATCTCGTAGTTTACTTTATCATTAAAGTAGACCGTCGTAAATGTCATCTTAAAACCAACCCAGTTGTTACTCTCTACAACAACAACAACAACATTTATTTATATAGCACATTTTCATACAAACAGTAGCTTAAAGTGCTTTACATAATAAAGAACAGAAAAATAAAAGACACAATAAGAAAACAAAATAAATCAACATTAATTAACACCGAATAAGAGTAAGGTCCAATGGCCAGGCGGGACAGAAAATCTATCTGCTTCTGGGGCCTCCTCCTGAACTGACAGCAGTGGCAGGCAGCGATCGCCACACAGAACACGTTACATTTATGATATTCCAGCTCTCTGCACATTTAGAATCCTTAGATTTATACTTGATATCACTTTCATGATGAAATGCATCAAAGTATGTATGTTACATTTTACAGATAAATCGTTCACTTTTAAATTATGAATACTGTTAATAATTACACATGGTGGCGCAGCGGTAGCGCTGCTGTCTCGCAGGGAGTCACGTCGCTGATCTTCCCTGCCTGGAGTTTGCATGGTGGGTTTCCACAGTGGGCTCCTGTTTCCTTCCAAAGACATGAAGGTTTGCGGATTTGGTGACGATAAAATGATCCCAGCGTATGTGTGTGCTTGTGTTCACCTTGCGATGAGCTGATGCCCCGTCTAAGGATTTTGTTTCTGCCTGGTGCCCAATGCTTGCTAGAATGGCCGCATCCCTGTATTGATGGATTTAATCATTAAACATCCTGTTCAGAGATATTTTGGCAAGGTGTCCTCAGAATTTAATGGATGTTTCAAGTAGTACTAGGGTGTTGTACCATGTTAGCCATTATGAATGTAGAGAAAAGTCAAGCAAAATGACACCTTTTATTAACTAACTAAAAAGATTACAATATGCAAGCTTTCGAGGCAACTCAGGCCCCTTCTTCATCTTACATCTTACA
>JANRMT010062789.1:10933865-10952447 GCA_026402145.1 Polypterus bichir lapradei | reverse complement strand
CTATCTATCTATCTATCTATCTATCTATCTATCTATCTATCATATAGTGCCTTTCATATCTATCTATCTATCTATCTATCTATCTATCTATCTATCTATCTATCTTTTATATAGCGCCTTTCACATCTATCTATCTATCTATCTATTATATAGCGCCTCTCACATCTATCTATCTATCTATCTATCTATCTATCATATAGTGCCTTTCATATCTATCTATCTATCTATCTATCTATCTATCTATCTATCTATCTATCTATCTATCTCTATTATATATTGTATTACATTAGTATAATGAACATTACCAATATAAGGTTTAAGGTTTAAGGTTTTTTTATTTAGTCCTGTTTACACAAGAAAACATGAAATTTGCCTTCTCAGTTGTATCTAATAACAGACAGAATGAAATAAAACAGACAAATAGAAACAAGAAAGGTTAAGGTAAGGCAGTTAGATAATACATATTTACACCAAAAAAAAGGTTACAGGATATATATCAAAACCTAATTATTATCTCCGATATTTCTTATTGAAAAGTCATGTGGCACTCGATTTGTGTGGGTTGTCAAAGCGACAACATTCAACTTCATCTAATCCTGAAACTTTGTGTATTCAATTCATTATAATAACTATTCATGATGACTCTAAAATCCGTACTGACCCCTACTCTCTCTTCTGTTTCTTTTCCCGGTTTTCTGTGGTGGCGACCTGCGTCATCACCACCTAATCAAATCACCATGATGTCCTACATTGATAGATTAAAAGCCGGAAGTCTACGTGACCATCATCATCAAGTCCTTCCGTGAGAACCCTAAATACAAAGAGGACTGTTTCATTGATGTGAGGTAGAATGCCCGGGGGGGAGGGGGTGTATGGGGGGCTGGGTGGTCTCGTGGCCTCAGAACCCAAGCCGATTTTATTTTTTCTCTCCAGCCGTCTGGAGTTTTTTGTTTTGCTTTTTCTGTCCTCCCTGGCCATCAGACCTTACTCTTATTCTATGTTAATTAGTGTTCTCTTATTCTAATTCTTGCTTTGTCTTTTATTTCTCTTTTCTTCATCATGTAAAGCACTTTGAGCTACATTATTTGTATGAAAATGTGCTACAGAAATAAATGTTGTTGTTGTTGACTATCCTTCCTGATTTACAGAACTTGAGTTCTCCATGTAATGGATGTCTGTCATCAGCTGAGATACAATACAATACAATACAATACAGTTTATTTTTGTATAGCCCAAAATCACACAGGAAGTGCCACAATGGGCTTTAACAGGCCCTGCCTCTTGACAACCCCCCAGCCTTGACTCTCTAAGAAGACAAGGAAAAACTCCCAAAAAAAAACCTTGTAGGGAAAAATGGAAGAAACCTCGGGAAAGGCAGTTCAAAGAGAGACCCCTTTCCAGGTAGGTTGGGCGTGCAGTGGGTGTCAAAAGAAGGGGTTCAATACAATACAATACACAGAACAGAACAAATCCTTAATAAAGCATAATAATAAAAATTTTAGAAGTACAGAGCAGAATTTAACAGTAGATGATATCATATAATAAGATTTTGATATTTTTAGAGTGCTGGAGACCTCATCCGTCAAGCTGCCTCCCCATTTGGCCATTCCACGGCTGAAACGTTGCTCGGCCAGCCAATCCGATGAAAGGGCCCCTCTTTCCCATGATTCCTGTGATCCTCCACCAGGGATGACTTTACCATAGGCAGGCAAACAACTTGGCAGGTGGGCCGTGGCACCAATTGCCACATTTGAGTACCGAGAACAGAAACAGAATAGGTGAGGGTTAGTATTCAATTATACTTATCATGTTACTTATGTTTTAGTGCTAATGACTAACAACAGAGATGCAGTATGTACAGTTAATCAGCAGCTCTAGTCAGGATATGCTAAACTGAAGTAGTAAGTCTTCAGCCGGGATTTAAAGGCTGGGACCGAAGGGGCATCTCTTATAGAAGCAGGAAGACCATTCCACAGTTTAGGGGCCCTGTAACTAAAAGCTCGACCTCCCACTGTTATTTTATTAATCCTTGGAATCATAAGCAGACTGGCATCTTGAGATCTTAATGTGCGCTCAGGTTTGTAAGTCATGATAAGTTCAGAAAAGTAAGCCGGACCTTGGCCATTTAATGCTTTATATGTTAAAAGGAGGATTTTGAAATCTGCCCTAAACTTAACCGGGAGCCAGTGTAAGGATTTAAGAACTGGAGTTATGTGTTCATATTTTCTTGTTCTTGTAATAATTCTTGCAGCCGCATTTTGGATTAACTGGAGGCTGTATAAAGAACAGTTTGAACAGCCAGTGAACACCGCATTACAGTAGTCAATCCTACTAGAAATAAATGCATGAATTAATTTCTCACAATCCTGTTTATTTAGAAAGCGCCTTAATTTCCTAACATTTTTAAGATGGAAGAAACATGTTTTGGACAACTTTGTAATATGTGCTTTAAATGACATGCTAGAATCAAAGATAACTCCTAGATTGCGGGCTGATTCAGTAAAATTAATTGGGATTCCAACTGAGTTAAATGTCGACAAAATATTGCTGTGATCAGCGTCATTCCCTCCAACAATTAACATCTCTGTTTTATCTGTATTTAAAGACAAGTAGTTCTCATTCATCCATTCCTTTAATTCACTAACACAACTAATTAAAGACAACATTGGAGAAACTTCATTTGATTTAAATGAAAGGTATAACTGGGTGTCATCTGCATACGAGTGAAAATTAACATTATGTTTCCTAATGAGAGATCCCAGTGGAAGCATGTAAAGTGAAAACAGTAAAGGTCCGAGTACTGAGCCCTGTGGGACACCATATTGAACTTCTGTGTATAATGATGGAGTACTGTCAGCACATTTCTGTACATATTGGAATCGATTTGATAAATAAGAACTGAACCAAGCGAGCACGTGGCCTGTAAGACCAACATCATTTTCTAGCCTGTGCAGTAAAATAGAATGGTCAATGGTGTCAAATGCTGCACTTAAGTCTAATAACATAATAACAGTGGAGTTTCCTTCATCAGAGGATATCAGAATGTCATTTACAACCCGTGTTAGTGCAGTTTCTGTACTATGACCAGTGCGAAAACCAGACTGGAATTTCTCAAATAAATTGTAATGCATAAGGTGTGACTGAAGCTGACTGGCGACTACTTTTTCTAGTATTTTAGAGAGAAATGGTAAATTTGAAATAGGCCTATAATTATTTAGTATGTGTGGGTCTAGGTCTGACTTTTTAAGTAAAGGTTTAATGACTGACACTTTTAGTGCATCAGGTACTGTGCCATGCAGTAATGAACTATTGATAACGGTTAGAATAGGTGCTGCAAGAACATCCATTGCACTTTTTACTAGTTTTGTTGGCACTGGATCTAGGGAACAAGTAGTGGGCTTCATTTTAGTAATTAAAGTTAAGACTTCCTGCTCAGTTACAGGATTAAAATTACTAAAGTGCTGAATGCAATGTGCAGCAGGGTCTGCTAAGCTAGTATTTGGTTTGTACTGTGATGCTGAGATCTGGGATCTTATATTTTTAATTTTCTCATTGAAGAAGTTCATGAAGTCTGTACTGCTAATATCTGTTGGTATTTTGCACTGTTGATCTGAATTGCCATTTGTTAATTTAGCCACTGTTCTAAACAGTACCTGAGGATTTTTATTATTGCTATCTATTAATGTAGAATAGTATTCTGAGCGAGCTTTAAAGAGGGCTTTTTTATATTTATTAACACTCTCTGTCCATGCAATTTGAAAGATGATTTCCAGTTTCTTTAACTTTGCCTGCCCTCTGACACACACACACACACACTGGTCAGATCATCGACATCAGCCCCAATAACTTCAGCTGCATACTTCGTAATCTGCTGGAGCTTTTTTGAGTTTTGGTTTGTCAGACTATTAAACCAGGCAACGAAACTGAAAGTGATCACAGACTGCGATAAAAGGACAACATGAGGTCCTTGTCTACTTTAAATAGTTTGAGTTTATGGAGGAGAAATAAGCGCTGGTTGCATTTAGAGAATCATTTTTTTGCATTTGTATTCCAGTTAAGATTGTCATTTAGGTGAGTTCCTAAGTATTTATATGCAGTCTCTATTTCTACCTCCTCCCCCTGAACAACAATGGGCGAACATACAGATTTCTGTCTCTTAAAATCAAATATCATTTCTTTGGTCTTTTTTACATTCAGAGTGAGAGAGTTTTTAATGCACCAGTTTACCATCCAGTCCACTTGATTTAGATATGGTGGCTTTCATCCTCCCCAGATATGCGTCCTATGAGCCTGGTGTCGTGATAATGGAGCAACGGTCATTGTTCTGTCTCAGGTCACTTGTGTGCAGAGTAAATAGTAATGGTGATAAGACACACACCCCTGCGGAATTCCTGTGTTTGAAGGAATGACTGTTGAAAAAGTGTCCTGTACTTTAACTGTCAGAATCTGACAGCATGGCGCAACAATATAGCTTATTGTACACGTTCAATTAAAAATGATCTCAGACTGAGGAGATTCAGAGTTCAGAAAGTTTATGGCAGATGGGAAAAAAACTCTTTTTTAGTCTGTTTGTGCGTCCACGGATTGACCTAAAGGGAGGAGCTCAAACAAAGAATTTCCAGGATGAGTTTTATCCTCGAGAATGTTTTTGGCCTTTCTCACACAGCGAGTCTTATACAAGAGTTCGAGTGATGCAGGCAGTTCAGTCCCAGTAATGGCCTCTGCTTCTTTAACGTCCCTCAACCAAGAAAAACAGCCTTTTCAAGACACTACATCCCCCGGGCTACTAGTGTAGATGGCAGCTCCCCTGGATGGAAATGGCTCCTCGGATTCCCGTAGGGCAGCATGGGACATCCTCAGCCCTGTTGGGTACCGTGGGTGCCGCCAGCGGGAGCTCACTAAGATCCAGGGGGATATTATGAGGACGTCAACCCGAAAGTGTTTCAGGGTCACGAGGACGGAAGCCCGCAGTACTTCCGGGACGATTAATAAAGGAAGATGTGATAATGACCCTGAGAAGAAATACTTCCGGGTCACGAAGTATAAAAGGACTATGGGAAACCCCAGCAGACCGAGCCGGAGTTGGGTGGGAGTGTGACGGAGCTGCTGGGAGCGGAGGATTGGAATTATTGTTTATTGTGTTGATTATAATTATTGCAGAATTGTGGAGAGTGCGGTGCTTTGGGCACTATATTTGAAGAATATTAATAAAATCTTCTTGGTGTTTTTGCACGTGTGTCTGGGATGTCTGTCTGATGGGTTCAATGGGGCAACAGCGACCCCTAGCGTCCACACAGCCTTGGTGCAGCTGTTGTACCTGCAGGCCATCATGCAGTTAGTTAAGATGCTCTCTATAGTGCATCAATAATGAGTGTCTGCTTAGAATTCCAAGAGCTAAACTTAAAAGTGGTGAGGCGGGCGGCCTTCTGCTGTTATGCACCTCAAATCTGGAATAGCTGACCGATAGAAATTCGCCAGCATAATACAGTGGAGCACTTCAAAAATTCATTACTTTAACATGGCCTTCTCATCACTTCATCTTAGTTTCATCCTGATGCTCTGTATATTCAATTAATTATCATTGCTATTCATGGTGGCTCCAAAATCCGTACTAACCCCTACTCTCTCTTCTGTTCCTTTTCTGGTTTTCTGGGATGGCGATCTGCGCCCCCACCACCTGATCAAAGCACCAGAAAAAAGGCCAGGAGTCCACATGACCGTCATCATCAAGTCCTTCCATGAGAACCCTGAATACCATGAGACTGATTGAGGTCATTGATGTCAGGTAGAATGCCTAGAGGGGGTTGGGTGGTCTCGTGGCCTCAGAACCCCTGCAGATTTTATTTTCTCTCCAGCCGCCTGGAGTTTTTTTTTTTTTTCTGTCCTCCCTGGCCATCGGACCTTACTTTTATTCTACGTTAATTAGTGTTCTCTTGTTTTAATGTCCTTTTTTCTCTTTCTTCATCCTGTAAAGCACTTTCAGCTACATTATTTGTATGAAAATGTGTGTGGAGGATGGCCGGCCGTTTATCCAGGCCAATACCCCCAAGCCGCCAGGTGGAGCCCTCCTTACAGTATGGAGGTCCCCAGAAGACCAGCAGGGCATCATGGACAATGTAGTTTTTATGCGCAGCCCTGTTGGATGCCGTGGGGGCCACTAGGGGATGCTGCAGAGAGGACCGAGGACTCATTTGTGCCCTATGACCCGGAAGTTCGTCATAGGAAGAGCGACGGGCTTCCGGGATGAAGAACAGAACTTATACCTGACCCGGAAGTGATTGAGAGTCACATGGACTGGGGATGGAGAACACTTCCGGGTCAGGAGATATAAAAGGACTGTGGGAGCTCCCAGACGGCGAGCTGAGCTGGGTGGAAGGGTGGCAACGCGTCCGGGAGCTGGAGGATTGGTTTATTTGTTTGTAGTATTGTGATTTATGAGTATAGTGGTGGAGAGTGTGCTTTGTGCACTGTGGAGATTAAATAAAGTCAATATTTGGACTTTTACCTGGTGTTTGGAGTCATGGACAGGGGTTCAAGGGAGCGAGAGCGCCCCCTATCTACCACATGTGCTATAGAAATAAATGTTGTTGTTGTTATAGAAATTAACCAGCAGCTTCTGGGAGAGGTCAGCTCTCCTTAGCTTCCTGAGAAAATCGAGGCGTTGTTGTGCTTTGCCTATTCTAGCCAAGTTGTTGTCAGCCCAGGACAGGTCCTCTGAGATGGTGACTCCTAGAAACTTAAAGCTGGAAACTCTCTCCATGGCATGTGCATTGATTGTTATCGGACTGTGATTGGTCTTTTTAGTGGTCCTAAAGTCCAGAATTACTTCTTTGGTCTTTTTGGTATTTAAGACCAGGTTGTTGGTGTTGCACCATGCTGTCAGATTCTGAACCTCTTCCCTATATGCAGCTTCATTGTTGTCTGTTACAAGCCCAATGACAGTCGTATCATCCGCAAATTTAACAATAATGTTTAAAGACATATTAATAACATGCACGAGGTTCAACCTGCAATATGTGTGTGGCAGATTTCAAAGCCAAGTGTGCTTAATGAGCAAAGTTACCACACGTTACTCCGATACCTTCGACCAGCTGGAAGCATTGAAGAGAGATCATGCGGAGGGGTCCTCCACAATTCTGCAGAGCTTTATGGACATGTCTGTTACAGTATATATATATACTTAGGTCGGCCAGATGTCCTCGTTTCCTCAGAGATGTCCTCTTTTTGAAGCCTATTACATCAGTCCAGCCTGACACAGACAGGAATAGGACACGGGTTCAAAGCATACAAGAGTTTTTATATTTATTCCATGATTCCCACAGGCACAACACAGTCCCAATAATCACGAGCACCACAATACTTTTTCTCTCTCTTTCTCTCAGTTCTTTCTCGTCCACTCCTCCTCGACAAGCTTTGTCTCCCTCCTCCCGACTCTGACTCTCCGAGCGGTGACTGCTGGCTCCTTTTATAGCCCACCCAGAAGTGCTTCAGGTGCCCTGTATCCAGCAACACTTCCCCAAACCCACCCAAGAGGGCTCAGCAGCTGTTGCAGCACCCACTTGTGCCACCCCTGGATCCCAACAGGGCTGTACCAAACTCCAACTCCCATGAAACCCTGTGGGAATCCTAGGCACCGCTGCAACCCAGGGAGGCTGCCATCTAGCGTTCCTGGGAGAGGTACTGTCCTGACCAGGCTTGGTCCCACGGTCCATACAGTGAAGACCCAACCGTCTGTGACACTGGCCAGGATTTATAAAACTCCTAAAATTGTCCTGCTCTGCTTGTAACACAAATTACGTAAATGAACACACGATTGCAAATATTTATCATTATTATTACTATTATTACTATAATTAGGGGCAGCACGGTGGCGCAGTGGGTAGCCTCGCAGTTAGGAGACCTGGGTTCACTTCCCAGGTCCTCCCTGCGTGGAGTTTGCACTTTCTCCCCATGTCTGCGTGGGTTTCCTCCCACAGTCCATTGGCAATCCTAAATTGTTCCTGGTGTGTGCTTGGTGTGTGGGTGTGTGTGTGTGCGCCCTGCTGTGAGGTGGCGCCCTGCCCAGGGTTTGTTTCCTGCCTTGCGCCCTGTGTTGGCTGGGATTGGCTCCAGCAGACCCCGTGACCCTGTAGTTAGGATATAGCGGGTTGGATAATGGATGGATGGATTATTATTATTATTATTATTATTATTATTATTATTATTATTATTATTATTGTCTCGATGCATGCTCAATAATTCAGGTAAGGAAATTCTAGAAAGTTGAATCTGTTCATCTGGACATAGTTTTCTTTTTTCCGATACATTTCATCACTCATCCAAGTGACTTCCTCAGTCTCAGTTGACTGCAGGTTTCTCAAACCTTATAAACAGCACCTTGGCCTAATGACCGCAACTAGCACCATTGACTAACAATGGGCTGTGTGATCGATGACATGCAGATTGTCCATTGATCAATGGCCATGAGTACCATTCACACAGAGTTGGGGAATGGCTGCAATCACCGCATTGTAACACCATACCCACAGACACAGCGGCCAAAGGAAGCAGAAGAACATCATGTCAGAAAGGCCCTGAGTAAATGTGGTTATCCCAGAGGGACTTTTGTCAAAGCAGGGAAGACACCTAAAGTAGTGGTTCTCAACCGGTGGGGCGGGCCCTTCTAGGGGGGCACGAAGTAACAAAAAGGGGGGCGCCAAGATGTGAAAAAAAGAAAACAAGAATCAAAAACACATCTGTTGAAACCAAAACAAATTAACTTAAAGTACATTCTGATACTAGAACAGTAAATATAGAGTTAGATAAATGTCGATAAAAGTTAAGTAGGTATAATAAAATAGGCATCTACATTTCAAAAAAAATGTTAAGGGGGAGCGTGATTAAAACTGTTATGAAAACTCGGGTCGCAAATACTTATAGGTTGAGAAACGCTGACCTAAAGAATGCTCTGAGCAATCCAGGAGAGAGGAAGGACGACCGCTGCCTAACCCAAAACCTTTGATGATCAGGAGTATCGGAACAGCTGAGATGCATTTTTTCAAAACACCAGGTCTCGGTGGCGTTCAAACCCCAAAACACGATTGATCCACCCCAAGGATCGGGTGCCCCGGCACAGGCAGCATAATATAGTTCACGCAGTTAAGTGGCAAGATGATTGCAGTGAATCATACATCGGGGAAACCAAACAACCACTGGCAAAGCGGATGGCACAACACAGAAGAGCTACCTCATCAGGCCAGGACTCCGCAGTCTGTTTACATCTACAGGACAGTGGTCACTCTTTCAGTGATGAAGATGTGCACATCCTGGACAGGGAGGAACGCTGGTTTGAGCGAGGAGTCAAAGAGGCCATTTACGTGAAAAAGGAATGACCATCTCTGAACCGAGGAGGGAGCCTAACAACAACAACAACATTTATTTCATACAAACAGTAGCTCAAAGTGCTTTACATAATGAAGAATAGAAAAATAAAAGACACAGTAAGAAAATAAAATAAGTCAACATTAATTAACATCGAATAAGAGTAAGGTCCGATGGCCAGGGGGGACAGAAAAAACAAAAAAAAAACTCCAGACGGCTGGAGAAAAAAATAAAATCTGTAGAGATTCCAGACCATGAGACCGCCCAGTCCCTTCTGGGCATTCTACCTAACATAAATGAAACAGTCCTCTTTGGATTTAGGGTTTTCACGGAAGGACTTGATGATGATGGTCACGTAGACTTCTGGCTTTTAATCCATCCATCATTGTTGGAGCATCATGAAGCTTTGAGTAGGTGGAGGTGGCGCAGGCCACCACCACAAAGAAACCGGAAAAAGAAACAGAAGAGAGAGTAGGGGTCAGTACGGATTTTAGAGCCACCCTGAATAGTTATTATGATGAATTGAACATACAGAGTATCGGGATTAAGTTAAAAGTGAAGTTATGAGAAGGCCATGTTAAAGTAATGTGTTTTTTAAAGTGCTCCACCGTATCAGCCTGGCGAATTTCTATCGGTCTGCTATTCCAGATTTTAGGCGCATAACAGCAGAAGGCCGCCCGCCTCACCACTTCTTTTAAGTTTTGCTCTTGGAATTCTAAGCAGACACTCATTTGAGGATCTGAGGTTACGATTTGGAATATAAGGTGTCAGACATTCCGATATATAAGATGGGGTGAGATTATTTAAGGCTTTGTAAACCATAAGCAGCATTTTAAAGTCAATCCTGAATGACTAAGGGTACATCTTTCACCATCTTACAATGCGGTGATTGCAGCCATTCCCCAACTCTCTGTGAATAGTACTCATGGCCATTGATCAATGGACAATCTGCATATCATTGATCACACGTGCCATTGTTAGTCAATGGTGCTAGTTCAGTCATTAGGTTTATAAGGTTGGAGAAACCTGCAGTCAACTGAGACTGAAGAAGTCACTTGGATGAGTGATGTAATGTATCGAAAAAAAAAACTATGTCCAGATGAAGAGAATCAACTTTCTGGAATTATTATTATTATTTTATTCATTCCACGGGTCCCCACTAGCTCTTTTGTCTTTCATGTAGTGTATTCTGATAGAACAAAGCAGATGGGTTCATTTAAAGAGCAGCATGCATTGTCAGCTAGGAGGACGAAGCAGAGCTCTGCTACAGTTAGCACCAAATCATCAGCACAAAAGACGTGAAAACCAAAGGTGTAAATTTACAGAGCGTTCTATAAAGAGCGTCTGTTTGTATGATCTGGCCGCAGCAAGTATGAAGACGCACGCCCTGTCTGGAGAGCTGCCACGTGCATGTCAGTAGCAGATAAAAAGAATACCTTTGATGCACAATTTGATACAAGCGGTGCTCATATAGGCATTCATCAGCTGCCTTCAGTGTTGCGGAGAGGATGTGTAGTCTCTCTGGCTTTAAGGTGATTAACAACAGGAAAGCAGCAGGTTACGGACCACCTACCAGGACGAGTGCCGAGCGCTTGTTCAGACCAGCTTTCACCATTATTTACCCCTTTGTTCAATGACCAGAGGATTGTCCCAACTTGACTGAAGAAAAAAAACAAAAAACAAACAAAAAAAAAACAATCATTATCATCGTACTCAAGTCCAGGAACTTCTCCCCCAATGATTATCATCCTGTGGCCCTGACATTTGTAGTGATGAAGTGCTGTTAAAGAACATATCAGTGCGTCAGTACATTTTAGAGCCTCTACAGTTTGCATATCCCTCGCGTCGGGCGACCACAGATGCCATCATTGAGGTTTTGCACACCACATTCAATCATCTAAATGGGCTCTGCATTCAGAACTCAACCTCTTCACATCAAAAGAAGCAGAACGACTCATTTTTAAATCGCGATATCATTACTATGAACACGGAGAGAGGGCTAATAAGATCAACAAATCCACAAGCAGGAAGTTTGCAATGCAATATCAGTAATTACTAACATAGACGAAGATAAAATCAGTCAGTCAGTCATCTTCCAACCCACTATATCCTAACACAGGGTCACGGGGGTCTGCTGGAGCCAATCCCAGCCAGCACAGGGCACAAGGCAGGAAAAAACCCTAGGCAGGGCGCCAGCCCACACACACTAGGGACAATTTAGAATCACCAGTGCACATAACCTGCATGTCTTTGGGAGGAAACCCACGCAGACATGGGGAGAACATGCAAACTCCACACAGGGAGGACCCTGGAAGCGAACTCAGGTCTCCTTACTGGGAGGCAGCAGCGCTACCACTGCGCCACCGTGCCGCCCAAAGATAAAATCATTGACCAAAAAAATATAATGCACACATTTAGAGACTACTATAAGTCCTTATATTCTACTTAGTTAAAAAAAAAAGTTAAATAAAATTAAAATAAATCATCTAGATGGCAATTGTGACAACTACTGTATGTGAGACCGCTGTTCATAGATTATATACTGGTCAAAAAAATGAAAGGACCCCTTTTTAATCAGAGTATAGCATCAAGTCAATGAAACTTCTGGGCTATTGAGCTGTCAGTTTCTTTTTTCAGTTTTTTTTTCTGTTTCTTTTTCCGGATTCTTTGTGGTGACGGCCTGTGCCACCACCACCTACTCAAAACATCATGATGCTCCATCATTGATGGACTAAAAGCTAGAAGTCTATGTGACCATCATCATCAAGTCCTTCCGTGAGAACCCTAAATCCAAAGAGGACTGTTTCATTTATGTGAGGTAGAATGCCCAGAGGGTTGCTGGGTGGTCTCTTGGTCTGGAATCCCTGCAGATTTTATTTTTTTCTCCAGCCGTCTGGAGTTTTTTTTTGTTTTTTCTGTCCTCCCTGGCCTTTGGACCTTACTCTTATTCTATGTTAATTAATGTTGACTTATTTTATTTTCTTACTGTTATTTTTCTTTTCTTCATTATGTAAAGCACTTTTTTTTGTATGAAAATGTGCTATATAAATAAATGTTGTTGTTGTTGTTGTTGTCAGTGAAGTAGCAGAGGGGCTTATTCATCAGTTTCAGCTGCTTTGGTGCACTAGAGGGGCAACAATGAGATGACCCCCAAAACAGTCATGAATGGGTTAACAGGTGGAGGGAGGCCACTGACATTTCTCCCTCCTCATCTGTTTTGTCACTCGTTTTGCATTTGGCTGCGGTCAGTGTCACTGCTGGTAGCATGAAGTCATACCTGGACCCTACAGAGGTGGCACACGTAGTCCAACTTCTCCAGGATGGCAGGCACATCAATACCACATGTCATTGGCAGATGGTTTGCTGTGTCTCCCAGCACAGTCTTAAGGGCATGAAGGAGATTCCAGGAGACAGGCAGTAATTCTAGGAGAGCTGGGCAGGGCCCCTTGTAGAAGGTCCTTAACCCATCAGCAGGACCCACCGGTATCTGCTCCTTTGGGCCAGGAGGAACAAGATGAGCACTGCCAGAGCCTACAAAATGACCTCCAGCAGGCCACTAGTGTGAATGTCTCTGATCAAACAATCAAAAACAGACTTCATGAGGGTGGCCTGAGGGCCCAACATCCTCTAGTGGGCACCGTGGAGCTCGACTGGTATTTACCATAGAATACCAGAATTGGTATGTCCACCACTGGCGCCCTGTGCTTTTCACACATGAGAGCACATGTGACAGACGTGAAAGGGTCTGGAGAAGCCATGGAGAATGTTATGCTGCCTGTAACATCGTTCAGCCTGACTGGTTTGGTGGTGGGTCAGTGATGGTCAGTATGGAGAGGCATATCCATGGAGGGATACACAGACCACTACAGGCTAGACAACAGCACCTTGACTGCCATTAGGTAGATGAAATCCTTGGACCTCATTGTCAGACCCTATGCTGGTGGAGTGGCTCCTGGGTTCCTCCTGAAGCACAACAATGCCCAGCCTTATGTGACAAGAGTATGGAGGCAGTTCCTGGAGGGTGAAGGAATTGATATCATTGACGGGCCCCCACGCTCACTCGCTCAGTGATGCCCTGGTCCAGATCTGGGAGGAGATCCCCCAGGACACCATCCATCATCTCATTAGGACGTTGTCAGGCATGCATACAAGCACGTGGGGGCATACAAACTTTTCGGGATGTCTTTGAATTCAGCCCTCTCTCTGTCAGTTGATCATTTTCGTTTCCATCCTTTTGTTCTTAACACATAACCACATCAGTCAATATCAGTAGAGAGAGCCAGCAGGATTTTTTCCCCATTGAGATCTGATGGGTTTTCAAAGTGTTCCTTTAATTTTTTTTGCAGTTTAGTTTGCCATTCAACAACACCATATTGTGTGCCACACATTCTGATTACTAAGCTCCATGACCAAGAACTCAGCCCTTCCGTCAGTTGCTGGGTTGCAGGATTTTCTCAACAGAAGTCCACAGGTGGTGAAGGTGGGCAGTATCAGTTCAAACACCATCATGCACAATACAGGAGTGCCTCGGGGTGTATACCCTCTACATCTATAGCGGTACAGCGATGTACTGCTTTAACTCCTGTGATAGACCACTGGGGACCTTGCCCCACTGTGAGGCCTGGAGAAGGAGGGGAATGGACGAGGGGCAATTCCTATTCTGGGATGCAAGAGGGTAGCCCTCTGGGATTGCATGGGAACCACAGAACTGGGAAGCTCAACCTTGTGGGGACCCGTGACCACTGACAGCGGGGCGCCTGGATGGTTTAGAAGCCATGGTATGTAGCACCTACCACACCATGAAGTTCTGCTGGACCAGGAAGCAGGTACACCTGGAGTGCTTCCGAGTGCCCATGCAGCACTTCTGTCACACCAGGAAGTGCTGCAAGAAGGTCATGAGGGAGCACCAGAAACACATCCTGGGGCATTATAAAAGTGGCTGCCTCACTCCATTCAGGGAGCTGGAGTCGAGAGGCAGAGGATGGAGCTTGCAGGGAGAGGAGTGGAGGCGGCAGAAGAAAAAGGAAGGAAGGAAGGAAGGAAGGAAAGAACGAACGAACGAACGAACGAACGAACGAACGAACGAACGAACGAACGAACGAACGAACGAACGAACGAACGAACGAACGAACGAACGAACGAATGAAACAAACAAACAAACAAACAAACAAAGTAAAGTAAAAGAACTGAGTTATTGCTGTGACTGTTTTGGTCACTGTGTTGTGTACAAGACAGAACTGTAAAATAAATAGAGTGTACATTTGAACATTGTGCGTCTTTGGTGTCTGTCTGTAGACGGGCTTCTTTCACACTCCATTATGAAACATACAGACCACACAGTGATGGTGGGTTGCATCTCAGGAGAAGACAACTGCTATTACTTGCATGAAGTGGTCAACCTTGGGCAGTGGTGTGGGACCAATCATTTAAACCCGAGCGTCAGCAAGACCAAGGAGATGGTCGTTGGACTTTAGGAGGGTATGCAGGGCAGGAATTACACCCCACTCGTTAACGGTCCACCCACAGAGAGGGCATGCAGTATACTCTCAAACAAATGTTACATTTATAGTATAAAACTGGCAGCTGTGGTGGCCAGAATTTTACTGTAAAAAATAAGATGACAATATATTTAGGACTACGTTATAATTTTATAGTAAACTAGGGGGCTTCACTCACCAATCCCTCGCCCTAACCCCCCCCGTCTGCGTGAGAAGGGGGGCTGAATGCACCCCTAGGAGACACGGTTGCTCCTCCTTCTCCTCCGATGGTGATACAATGAGAAACAAACCCAGTTTTTTTTTTACCTCCTCTTTGCTCGATCAGCTGCTGCCATGCTGTGTGATCTCCATCTTGTGCAGCGCTTCAAACGTTTAAAAGCCTGTACAGCAGCTGTACTTTTGCCTCACTGCCTTGTCTCTCTTCTCACCCAGACATCCGCAAACACTATTCAATTTCTTTTCGCTGTTCCGTTATTTCACCGAGTATTATTTTCCGTTTGTTTGCGCTAATGAAATCTTTACTATCAATCTTTTGAGACTTTGGAATTTTCCTACTTCCATTATCTCTAACCTGTTCTGCCTGTGTATAGCGCCAACATTTTTGCAGAATATCAGTCTGTCCCTGATGTTTTTCTTGGCTTCTTTGCTGCCTTTGTTGACACGCACCAGGCCATCCTCCAAAAGTCTTCGCCTCACTCCCACATCTCTGCTGCCATTCCTGAATAAGTTCTGCACTGGTGGTACCCGCAGCCAAATCAACTTTTGGAGACAGTCCTGGGTCTTTCTTGGGCGCCCTGAAGCCTTCTTCACAACAGCAGTGGAAATGTTTTTTTTTTTTAATTAAGTTCATTTTCATGGCAAAGAGGGACTTTGCAATTAATTACAATTCATCTGATCACTCTTCAGAACATTCTGGAGTCGACGAATATTGCCATCATAAAAATGGAGGCAGCAGACTTTGTGAAAATTAATATTTGTGTCATTCTGAAAACTTTTGGCCATGACTGTACACGCCACTCATCATCAACACCACAGAGAGGGTATGCAGTTTTAGGTACCTCAGGGTTCAGATTGCTGAGGACTTCACTTGAACCAGGAAGGCAATTCTCTTCAATAAAGACAGACGCCACCTCAGGCAGATGAGGAAGTTTAGACTCTCCCTCCACATTCTAAAGACTTTATTTATTCTGGAGCTGTTGAGAAAATCCATACTGAGTGCATCACTGCCTGGTGTGGAGAGACAGCACCATCCAGATGAGGAAATACCTACAGAGGGTGGTGTGCCTAGCTGAGGATATTACTGGGACCCCATTTCCTGCTCGCCACAAAATCTTCATCACTCAGTGCTTAGTCAAGTCTGTTAGGATATTCAGGCAGGGACGTGAGGTCAGGGGAGGCAAGTGAGGCAGAGCCTCACCTGTCATCATGAAAAGTAAAAAAAACTAATGATAACATAAAATAAATGTTTCCACCCGTCTGTGTTATAAATTTGTTTTCTGTATGATTCCAATAATTTTGATAATTTTTATAGTCAAAATCGCTGAACTGGCACATTTCCTGTTCAAATACAGGGGAGAAACGTGAGGTGCGGTAGCAAAGAGCCTCACCTCACCTCACCTTGGACTGCGCTCTCCCTCACACATGGGGTTGATGCACGCAATTGGCGCCTACCTGTCGCTGGCTCTCTGTATGTTGCCAATATAATGTTTGCAGACACGTTTATTATACACCCTGACTTTCTAATATCTTTAATGAATGCGTGTGACATATTTAGTCTTGCTGATTGGACATAAAACCACAGTGAAAAGGCACAAGGTGAGGCAGACAGTACCGTGCCGGCCTGAAGGGGGCGCATGTGAGCCCAATAGGTGCTCATTGCCGCTTTTCTTCTACGCTAGTGGTTCTCAAACTGTGGGGCGGGCCCCCTAGGGGGGCGCGAAGTAACAAAAAGGGGGCCGTGAAGATGTGAAAAAAAGAGAAGAAGAATTAAAAATATGAAAAATACATCTATTGAAACCAAAACAAATTAACTTAAACTACATTCTGATAGTAGAAAAATAAATATAGAGTTAGATAAATGTCGATAAAAGTAGGGATAATAAAATATGCATCTATGATATATCATTAATTAAAAAAGAACAAATTGGTATTAGTGGGCTTGTTTCAAAAAAACATTAGGGGGGCGCGATTAAAACTGTTATGAAAACTCGGGTCGCAAATAGTTAAAGGTTGAGAAACGCTGTTCTACGCAGAGGCGTCAATAAGTTAGCGACATCAGAAAGTCAAGTGCACTGCAGCGGTCTGTTTATTTTTATTTTGTTTGTTCTGACTGACTACCAAAATGGAAGGATAAGATTTTTTAAACTAAAGAAAAATAAGCAGGGACGTTTACAAGAGAAAGAGATTTTTGTGGAGACGGATATGCACATGGACTTCATTTACAAATAAAGGTAAGACCATAAATGGTTTTCAATTTTATAAAAAATGGGATCAAACTAAGAAAAATACAGTCCAATATTTAAAAACAAAATTTTGACCTTAAATAAAATATTTTTTTGTATTTCTTGTTATCCTTTAGTTGAACAGTCTCTATTAAAATTGATTGAAGGATCGGAATTAAAAGCTTTTTTAACAACTAAATATTTCAATGATGGTCAAAATTGAAATTAATTTTTCTCGTACACCTCTCTATACTTTCATTTGTATCGAATGAGTTTGAATTGTGGAATTGCAACGGCAAATTTAGAACACATGGAGGGTGAGGAGCAAATGCGCTCTCTCCGCTCGCCACTATAAACGTAACGTTCTTTCTTAGTCAGATATGTGTCTTACCGATGTGTGTGTAAAGGAGGCTGATGAGATATGAAACATAACCAGTAGTCAATGTGCAGGCTGCCAAATGAATAGTCAATAAGCGACTCTTGTGGGTTCATAGATTTGTAAATCTGACTCTGAATCATAAATCAGCCATGAACCTCACCGCATGTCACTTTATTCAGGGTCTCCAGCAATGTTCCCTCTAAGAAGTAGCATATAGTGAGCAAAAAACATTGTTTATGAGCGACATTTTGATTAAACCAAAAATTTATGAGCACCAATTTTCACGATAAGTACGAGCGACGCCATCGGAATGAGCGATCGTGCGGGAAGTATGAGCGATGCTCTGAATTCGTGTGAGCGATCGCTCACGCGCTCAGCTTAGAGGGAACATTGGGACTCTCCAGTCATCCCGGTAGAAAATTGTTTAAGCTGCTGAAAGACAGGCAGATGACTCTGCAGGCTAAAAACTTGAACTGAAAGATTCTGTAGAAGCTTCTACACATATGCCATCAGAGTGCTAAATTAACACCATTATTTGTTTTTCTACTGTTGTATTAGATTTTTTCTACTATTGCTATGCTGTGTTTTTCTGATATGGTGTTTGCTTCTGTTCTTTAGACACAGTCTGTGATGTGCTAGAAAAAAAAATAATTTCACTGCATCTTATACTCTTGCATGATTTTGCATGAGACAAACAAAAAACTTTAAACCTCAGACATTAAGGTGCGAGAGACTTGGAAGCTCATGTTCATTCTACAGCGCACAAAACTTCTATTCAGGAAGACAGCTCGTCAATAAATGTGATAGACTGGAGGACCAGGAACAGTAAAGGGGAATTAAAATATACAGATGGTGAAATAGCAAATGCTATAAACTTACATTTTTCTGAAGTTTGTACATGTAG
>JANRMT010062789.1:10905287-10917351 GCA_026402145.1 Polypterus bichir lapradei | reverse complement strand
TCTCTCTCTCGCTTACTCGCCCACTCGCGCTCTCTCTCTCGCTTACTCGCCCACTCGCGCTCTCTCTCTCGCTTACTTGCCCACTTGCGCTCTCTCTCTCGCTCGCTCGCCCACTCGCGCTCTCTCTCTCGCTCGCTTGCTCGCCCACTCGCGCTCTCTCTCTGACGCTAGATTAGGAAAATTGATAAAATGCTTTTATTCTGACTCTTAAGATGAAGGATTTATGTTTATATCATAATTAGGAAATCTGAAAAAAATGTACTCTGACTCCTAAGAGTTTGGCCGAATTGGTGTCCCTCTGACATTTTCGTGCTAATTAGGCCCCTTTTTCCAGCTCTGAGACGCTCCATAAGTATGTGTGCTGCTCAGTAAATGAATTCTAACTGCCGGTGTGACTCAAGTTTAAGTAGGAGGCGGAGGTGGGAGAGGCGGGGCTAAGACGAGTGGAAGCGGAAATGACATCAGTTGTCTTCGGGGCAGTTCTCCTCCTCTCTCTAAAGGAAATGGAAAGCAGTGCCACAGAAAACATCTCCTCCACACTTTTCCTCGTATTATCATCCGTGAGACATTCCAGGACAAAGGTCACTTCATTTTCTCTGCTGGACATCTTGATCTTCCTGGAGGTGTTGGATTTGCTAAGCACTCACTTCATCTTGAGGTTGCTCACATTGATGATCCAAGCTTTTACGATAGCCATGTGGAAAATGTTCTGATTAAAGAGCAGTAATAAACAAAGGCGGCCCTTGGGTTACGAACGAATTCTATTCTTTTCGAAGTTTGTAACCTGTTTTTGTAAGTAAATTGGAACTGCAGTGAAGAATTAAGTTGGTTCAGGATTAAATTACAACCACTACACACATCTGGTCAGAGATGGATGAAGATGTCCAAATTCTATTTCATATTCTAGTTCAATCATTTCTCAGTTGTGTGAACGCTATTGTCAGACACATTTCTTGTAGAGAGAAAGAAACAATATTCACTCATGGGCAGCTATACATTGTGTTGTCACGATGTAATTCCAAACACGGAATCAAAATTCAGTGTGGTATTGACGAAAAGGTAAAAGCGAAAGGAGATTAAATATATGGACATTGGTGATATGACAGAAGTATGTAGGTATTGTTTGAGCTTTAAACTTTAAGTCGGAGACTTGTATATTGTCTAATTCATGTTGACATCAGGGCAAAGAATTGTTTCTTCCAAATGAAGAGGCGTATCCATGAGAATTAAAAGTTTTGTTGTTTGGTGAAAGTGAAATCCAGATACACAAACGCCAGAAACACAAAGTTGCTGTTCGTGGTTCGGGGTTTGGCGAACGAAGCAAGCAGGGGGCAAAGCCCCCTAGTAGTTTATAAAATGAACCTCTATTCTTTGTTTCTCTGATCATTCTGACCGGTAGGTAACAGACTGCTTTTGATGAATGCTCCCTCCAAGGCATTTTGCTGAGGAGTCATTAAAAGATACTATGACCAGCTTTTCTCCTGCCTGATTACTGAATTGTCCAGTTAGAGGAGGTTTCTTTCTTTAATAAGATGTTAAATTTTGACCACGGCAGGAACATTTATTCAAAAAGCAAATATGAAATTCTTATTAATAAATTTTGATTAATTTTGGGACCCCTGCAGCTCAAGTTAACCCTTGTATATGTAAAACTAAATATATTTTTAGTAAATTATTTCATTTCAGTTAGTCTCTTCAACTACTTTAATAGTTTCGTTTAGTTTTTCACTTCGGTTTTGTTAATTATTTTACTTCAGTCTATGAAAATGTTTTTTTATCAATAGTTTCAGTTTTGATTTTAGTTTTCATTAACTGCAATAACCTTGCTGTGGAGCGTACACCAGCATACGTTAGAGGAGGGCGGTGATAATAAGAATATTGGAAGAGGTAGGAAAAGAAAAGAAAAGAAAATAAGGTAGGATATTGTGCTAAACTGAAAATAATTGTTGCCATTTTGCAACAACATTGTAGTGAATTTCCCCTTGGGATTAATAAAGTATCTATTTATCTATCTATCTAAATGAAACTGTAACGAGCCCAGGCTCCGAGAAACCATGGATTTTGACACTTCGATCAATCAGTCGTATCGCTTGTCTATCAGTGGCTAAACGAGTTTCTCTCTCCTCATTCGGTGTCGTTTCGCTGACCTGCTCGTCTCCATTGTCTATCAGCGGATAAGCGAGTTTCTCTCTTCTCTGAGGTTTCGTTTTGCTGATGTGCTCATCTCGCTTGTGTATTAGTGACTAAGTGAGTTTCTCTTTCCTCGCTGGTTTCATTTTGCTGCCATGCTCACCTCCATTGTCTATTAGCAGCTAAGCTAATTTCTCTCTCCTCAGAGGTTTTGTTTTGCTGATGTGCTCGTCTCCATTGTCTATCAGCGGATAAGCGAGTTTCTCTCTCCACTGAGGTTTCATTTTTCCAATGTGCTCATCTCGCTTGTGTATTAGCAGCTGAACAAGTTTCTCTATCCTCGCTGGTTTCGTTTTGCTGCCATGCTCACCTCCATTGTCTATTAGCAGCTAATCGAGTTTCTCTCTCCTCTGAGGCTTCGTTTTGCCGATGTGCTTGTCTCCATTGGCTATTAGCGGATAAGCGAGTTTCTCTCTCCACTGAGGTTTCATTTTTCCGATGTGCTTGTCTTGCTTGTGTATTAGCGGCCAAACAATTTTCTCTCTCCTTGGAGGTCTCGTTTTGCCAATGTGCTCACCTCCATTGTCTATTAGCAGCTAAGCGAGTTTCTCTCTCCTCACCGGTTTCGTTTTGCCGACGTGCTCACCTAAGTTGTCTAACAGCGGCCAAGTGATTTTCTCTGTCCTTGGAGGTCTCGTTTTGCCAATGTGCTTGCCTCGCTTGTGTATTAGTAGCTAAGCGAGATTCTCTTTCCTCGCCGGTTTCGTTTTACCGACGTGCTCACCTAAGTTGTCTAACATCGACCAAGTGAGTTTCTCCGTCCTTGGAGGTCTCATTTTGCCGATGTGCTCACCTCCAATGTCTATCAGCAGCTAAGCGAGTTTCTCTCCCCTCAGAGGTTTTGTTTTGCTGATGTGCTCGTCTCCATTGTCTATCAGCGGATAAGCGAGTTTCTCTCTCCACTGAGGTTTCATTTTTCTGATGTGCTCATCTCACTTGTGTATTAGCAGCTAAACAAATTTCTCTTTCCTCGCTGGTTTCGTTTTGCTGCCATGCTCACCTCCATTGTCTATTAGCAGCTAATCGAGTTTCTCTCTCCTCTGAGGCTTCGTTTTGCCGATGTGCTCGTCTCCATTGTCTATTAGCAGATAAGCGAGTTTCTCTATCCACTGAGGTTTCATTTTGCCGATGTGCTTGTCTCGCTTGTGTATTAGCAGCCAAACAATTTTCTCTCTCCTTGGAGGTCTCGTTTTGCCAATGTGCTCACCTCCATTGTCTATTAGCAGCTAAGCGAGTTTCTCTCTCCTCACCGGTTTCGTTTTGCCGACGTGCTCACCTAAGTTGTCTAACAGCGGCCAAGTGATTTTCTCTGTCCTTTGAGGTCTTGTTTTGCCGATGTGCTTGGCTCGCTTGTGTATTAGTAGCTAAGCGAGATTCTCTTTCCTCGCCGGTTTCGTTTTACCGACGTGCTCACCTAAGTTGTCTAACATCGGCCAAATGAGTTTCTCCGTCCTTGGAGGTCTCATTTTGCCGATGTACTCACCTCCATTGTCTATCAGCAGCTAAGTGAGTTTCTCACCCCTCAGAGGTTTCGTTTTACCGATGTGCTCACCTCGCTTGTGTATTAGTAGCTAAGCGAGGTTCTCTTTTCTCGGCGGTTTCACTTTGGTGGCAGAGTCGCTTTCTTTGAGCTTCACGCTGTAGCTTTGCATTTCCGGGCTGGACAGACAGACACACACACTTCCACCCGTAGATGTTTATATAGAAGATGAATGATCCACAGCCGTACTTTAGAAGGATCACCTTCCCTCTGTTATGGCCACGGGAAACACCTCGTAAACTAACAGAACTTACTGAAACTAGCCACAGCTTTTGCGGCACACTTGTGGAAGTCTTCTTCACTCCTCTGTTGGTCCCAATTACAGTATGGTATGTCCTTGGCCATTATCTCCCTTATCTTCTGCCATGCCATATTTAGCTAACGCCCCTGGGGGATGCGCCTGACTTCTTGAACTTTCTTTGCATTGTAAGGTGCAATGTGAATGTGACCCAGGAGTTTGTTGCTCCACATACCTGTGAGACATTATACTGTCAATCACCCATCTTATCTTCAGGGTAATATGCTGGTCACTACAATATGGTTTTCACCCAGGTCAGCCTGCGTGTTGATCCCATGATATCGTGTGCAGTTCACATTTGTGTACTCATCCATAATCGGGGGCGGCGATGTTTATGTTTGTGCTGTCAATCACACCGATAACATCAGGAAGTTTGCACGAGAGCAGCAGGCTTTAACAATACCTCAAGTGGAGAGGTTGGATGACCGCCTGCATCGTAGGGACATTCAAAGTTTTGAGAAATTCTTCATTGCGACCTTCCCAAATCATCACAATTGCAAAGCTGGGTTTTAAACATAATGTTATCAACACATTCATTTTCACTGACAGGGTATAGTTTCTCGATCATGTCATATATAGAATCTTTTGCAAATATTATAAAATCAAAATATTTTCACAAATTCATTGTTGCCCAGCAGTTTCAAAACATTCAGCCTTTCCCGGAATGTGTGAGTCGATCTCTGCCTGAATTCCATCTTCTGGTAGATCCTAGTGAGTTAGGACAACTGACAAGTTCTCCTAAATTCTGGTGACGCTAGATTAGGAAAATTGATTAAATACTTTTTATTCTGATTCCTAAGATGAAGGAATTGTGTTTGCATCATAATTAGGAAATCTGATAATTTACTCGGACTCCTAAGATTTGGGCAGAATTTCTGTCCCTCTGAGATTTTCGTGCTAATTAGGCCCCTTTTTACAGCTCTGAGACGCTCCATAAGTATGTGCGCTGCTCAGTAAATGAATGCTGACTGCCGGCGTGACTCAAGTTTAAATAGGAGGCAGAGGTGGGAGAGGCGGGGCTAAGACGAGCAAAAGTGGAAATGACATCAGTTGTCTTCGGGGCAGTTCTCCTCCTCTCTCTAAAAGAAAAAGAAATCGGTGTCACAGAAAACATCTCCTCCCCACTTTTCCTCGTATTATCATCCGTGAGACATTCCAGGAGCTTGCACGTGTCACAAAGGTCAGTTCATTATCTCTGCTGGACATCTTGATCTTCCTGGAGATGCTGGATTTGCTAAACACTCACTTCATCTTGAGGTTGCTCACATTGATGATCCAAGCTTTTACGATAGCCATGTGGAAAATGTTCTGATTAAAGAGCAGTAATAAACAAAGGCAGCCCTTGGGTTACGAATGAATTTTATTATTTTCGATGTTTGTAACCCGTTTTTGTAAGTAAATTGGAACCTTTGCTCCAAAAGTGCTCATTAATAGAAATGTCAACAAAAAATGTTAAATGCATTACTACTTATTTTACAGAAAATCGTTTCAAATATATTCATAAAATGATAGTAAAGCAATATTATTGTGCTTAAGCACATGTTTAAAAGACAGTCAGATGAAAAAGTTTGGGAAGCCCTCTCAGCCTGCATAATAATTGACTCTCCTTTCAACACAAAAGATAACAGTGGTATGTCTTTCATTTCCTAGGAACATCTGAGTACTGCGGTGTTTTCTGAACAAAGATTTTTAGTGAAGCAGTATTTAGTTGTATGAAATTAAATCAAATGTGGAAAACTGGCTTTGCACAAATGTGTGTCCCCTTGTCATTTTGCTGATTTGAATGCCTGTCACTGCTCAGTCCTGATTACCTGAAACACCAGATTGGTTGGATGAGCTCGTTAAGCCTTGAACTTCATAGACAGGGGTGTCCACTCATGAGTGGTAAAAGGTATTTAAGGTCACTACAATATGGTTTTCACCCAGGTCAGCCTGCGTGTTGATCCCATGATATCGCGTGCAGTTCACATTTGTGTACTCATCCATTAACGGGGGTGGTGATGTTTATGTTTGTGCCGTCACTCATACCGATAACATCAGGAAGTTTGCACGAGTGCAGCAGGCTTTAACAATACCTCACGTGGAGTGGTTGGATGACCGCCTGCATCGTAGGGGCATTCAAAGTTTTGAGAAATTCTTCATTGCGACCTTCCAAAATCAATTGCAAGTTGTGCTTCCTTCCCTTTGACTCTCCTCTGAAGAGTGACAGACAGTATGGGATCCTCAAAGCAACTCTCAAAAGATCTGAAAACAAAGATTGTTCAGTCTCATGGTTTATGGGAAGGCTATAAAAAGCCATCTCAGAGGTTTAAACTGTCAGTTTCAACTGTAAGGAATGGAATCGGGAAATGGAAGGCCACAGGCACAGTTGCTGTTAAACCAACCCAGCAGGTCTGGCAGGCCAAGAAAAATACAGGAGCGGCATATGCTCAGGATTGTGAGAATGGTTACGGACAACCCACAGATCACCTCCAAAGACCTGCAGGAACATCTCGCTGCAGATGGTGTATCTGTACATCGTTCTACAATTCAGCGCAATTTGCACAAAGAACATCTGTATGGCAGGGTGATGAGAAAGAAGCCCTTTCTGCACTCACGCCACAAACAGAGTCGCTTGTTGTATGCCAATGCTCATTTAGACAAGCCAGATTCATTTTGGAACAAAGTGCTTTGGACTGATGTGACAAAAAGCGCTTTGCATGGTGGAAGAAGAACACCGCATTCCAAGAAAAACACCTGCTACCTCTTGTCAAATTTGGTGGAGGCTCCATCATGCTGTGGGCCTGTGTGGCCAGTTCAGGGACTGGGGTCCTTGTTAAAGTCGAGGGTCGGATGAATTCAACCCAGTATCAACAAATTCTTCAGGATAATGTTCAAGCATCAGTCACAAAGTTGAAGTTACGCAGGGGTTGGATATTCCAACAAGACAATGACCCAAAACACAGTTCGAAATCTACAAAGGCATTCATGTAGAGTGAGAAGTACAATGTGCTGCAATGGCCGTCACAGTCCCCTGACTTGAATATCATCGAAAATCTATGGGATGATCTGATGCAGGCTGTCCATCAAATTGAACTGAACTGGAGATATTTTGTATGAAGAATAATCAGAAATCCCTCCATCCAGAATCCAGACACTCATCAGAGGCTATAGGAGGACAGCGTCTGGAGGCTCAAAGGAGCAAAAGGAGGCTCAACTAAGTATTGATGTCATATCTCTGTTGGGGTGCCCACATTTATGCATCTGTTGTGGTACCCGGATGGAGGTGGTACCCAGCCGGGACGCCCAAGAAAACCAGAGGAGGGCTTGTGCCTCCTCCAGACCTCAAGGGGGCGACCGCCCTGGGGGCCGCGGGTAAAGAGCTGGGAAGCTTGACCCTGTAGGGACCCAGGGTTACCGCCAGGGGGACCCTAATAGCTGGAAGACCTCCAGGAGGTGCTGGGGGGAAGAGGGACAGGGACACCCGGAATGCTTCCGGGGAGACAGCCGGCACTTCCGCCACACTGGGGCGTGTCGGTGGGAGATTGCCGGGAACACACCTGGAGCACATCCGGGTGCTTATTGAAAGGGGCCGCCTCACTTCAGAGGGAGACAAGAGTCGTGTGGAAGATTGGACAAGGTCTCTGGAGGAGGCAGGAGGCGGCCTGAAGAAGAGAAGAAAGAGAGAGAGAAGGCATTGGATTGGTCTGGACTGAGGGGTATTGGGGGGCTTGTGAGTACTGAACTGTGTCAAATGATGAAAAATAAACGTGTGCTGGGTGACACGAGCGTGTCTGCCTGTCTGTGTCCGGGGCAATGTTCACACTGTCTAATTTTGTTATGATGCATATTGCATATTTTCTGTTAATCCAATAAACTTATTTCAGCAGTGACATTGTTTCCATAAGGCATGTCAGATATTAAAAGGAAGTTGCTACTTTGAAAGCTCATCCAATGAGAAACAAAAATCCAAGCGTTTTCATATGACTGTAAAATAAACCATGGGCATGTACAGTATGTTGACCTTATTCTTAAATGTTTTACAGTTTTTGATAACGATGCAATGCCTCGTAGAGCTGTGTGATGGTGCGGGTCCTGCTCCATGCTTCCACTTCTTTTCAGGAGCCACTCAAACCCAACACCGTCGGTAATGTAACCGGATGAGCTGTGTGTTACTGGCCTCATGGTCTAGGGGAACCTGGGCCAGGTACAATCCACTGTAGCTACAGGGTGTAGCCAAAGTGATACGGTGCAAAGCATAAAAGAAACAGGCAGCAGTCCCGAGTCTCAGACCATACTCCTCTGTTCTCTTTATTCTCCTTTTCCTAGAATTATATATACTCAGCAAAAAAAGAAACGTCCCCTGACTTTCAACTGTTTTTACTTTCAGTAGACTTAATGTGTAAATATTTGTATGAACACTAAAAGAGTCAACACCATAAGACATAAACTAAAAATGTTTCACAATGTGTCCCTGAATGAAGGGAGGCTCAAAATCAAAAGTACCAGTCAGTATCTGGTGTGGCCACCAGCTGCTTGAAGTACTGCAGTGCATCTCCTCCTCATGGACTGGACCAGATTTGTCAGTTCTTGCTGTGAGATGTTACCCCACTCTTCCACCAAGGCACCTGCAAGTTCCTGGACATTTCTGGGGGGAATGGCCCTAGCCCTCACCCTGCGATCCAACAGGTCCCAGACGTGCTCAATGGGCTCTTCGCTGGCCATGGCAGAACACTGACATTGCTGTCATGCAGAAACTCACGCACTTTTTGCCACTCCTGTCTGGTCCAGCGAAGGTGGGTTTGTGCCCATAGGCGGCGTTGTTGCTGGTGATGTCTGGTAAGGACCTGCCTTACAACAGGCCTGCAAGCCCTCAGTCCAGCCTCTCTCAGCCTATTGCGGACAGTCTGAGCACTGATGGAGGGATTGTGTGTTCCTGGTGTGACTCGGGCAGTTGTTGTGGCCATCCTGTACCTGTCACGCAGGTGTGATATTCGGATGTACCGATCCTGTGCAGGTGTTGTTACACGTGGTCTTCCACTGCGAGGATGATCAGCTGTCCTTCCTGTCTCCCTGTAGCGCTGTCTTAGGCGTCTCACAGTGCGGACATGGCAATTTATTGCCCTAGCCACATCAGCAGTCCTCATGCCTCCCTGCAGCATGCCTAATGCACGTTCACGCAGATGAGCAGGGACCCTGGGCATCTTTCTTTGGGTGTTTTTCACAGTCGGTAGACAAGTCTCTTTAGTGTCCTGCGTTTTTAGAACTGTGACCTTAAATGCCTATTTTCTGTAAGCTGTTAAGGTCTTAACGACCATTCCACAGGTGCATGTTAATTAATTGATTATGGTTAATTGAACATGCATGGAAAACATTGTTTAAACAATTTACAATGAAGATCTGTAAAGTTATTTGGATTTTTAAAACATTATTGTTGAAATACACAGTCCTGAAAAAGGGACGTTTCTTTTTTTGCTGAGTATATATGCTTCAATTTCTGCACAGATCAACATGGCAATCAGTGAAAACAATGGTGCAAGCCAATTTCCTTTGCATAACAAATAGCGTAAACGCATTTACTTTGAGTACTTGATTAGAAACCAATTTCCCCAGAACTCGTTCATTTTCCAAGGAAGCCGACAGTTCTGTATCCCCACATTGTGTGTAGATGAGATACTAAATCAAAGCAGTCTGACTATTCAAAGCAGGTGACTCTTTAGCAAGACAGGTAACTATTTATGTCCTGAAGATAGCCATCAACAATAACCTGTAGCAGTATTTTCCAGAAATTCTGCCTTTTCTTTAAAGCACTGGGTTATAGTCCATTACGCTAAGCAACACACAGAAATGTCATTTTCTTTAGAATACTGAATTCCAGCCCATTACATGTGCAATGAGGACAAATCACACATGGAGCCAAGGGAAGGTGTAAAGTGTGCAAGAGCTTTTATTAAAAACCAAAACAGTGTCCATAGTGCAGTTCTTCAAAAAAATCCATAAATAAATAGTCCATAAAACCGAGGTGATAAATCCAAAATAAATAAATCATTTAAAACGAGGTTAAAATCCAACAGACTGGAAATAGTCCCACTTTTAAATATCCGGTGCCTTCCTCCTTCTAACTGGCAGCTCCCCTGCTTATCCTAATGGGTTTTTGCAACAGGGGAGTCACCCTGCCTGCACCTGCAGCTGACCTTCTCCTGGTCTGGTTCCCTTCTGTCCCCTGGCTCTGTACGGCTTCTTTATCAGACCGACACTTGAGTACCCCCAATGGCCAGAGTGCTCACCCTGAGGTTCACTCTCCCGGGCCTCCTTAACTCCCGACGCCTTCCACGGCCTCATGCGGTGAGTCGTCCACACTGCTGGTCACTCCAGCTCTCCTCAAAACTGCGAAGCCGGAGTGACCGCTTCTTTCTGCCCCCACCCGCCGAGTGTCGGCCAAACACTCTTTCAGGGCTTTCCTCCCAGCAGGCCCGCTCTCACTCACTCACTCGCTCGCTCGCTCACACACCGGCTTTTATGGCTTCCTGCCTTCTTCTCTCTGTAACCGCCATCCGTTTCTTTTTCTCTTTTGTCCTGGTCTCTTGTGCCGGCCTGTACGTATACAGCACAGTGTCTCAATCACGCACCGCAGGAAGCCAATGAAGCACTTGAGAATGATTGCACCTTCACTTGCAGGTTCATCTCGCCCCAACTACCTCATTAACTCCCTGCGGTTGCACGAGCGAGCCCATGGAAACCCAGACTTTCTTTTGGAGCCATGATCCCGCTATATCACAAGCTGGAAAAGCCATAATGATTTCACTTCCTTAAATGCATAGCGTTTCACTTCCAGTGAAATTCAAGCCATCCGCAAAGGTGTCGAGTTCCTGTCTGGAAGTGTTTTCGATACGTCTGCACTCACCTTCCTGTCATTTAATATTTCAATAAAAATCTGCAATGGAATAAAAATAAAAATCACCGGACTCACTTTAAGTAACAAGTTTGTTTGAGCCGTCAGTTGCATGTTGTGGTTGTTCTGGTAGTGTGGTGCCCACTTTGCCCACTTTGGTGATCACAATCCTCATGTTGTATCGGAGACAGAGATGGAACTCAGAATGAGCTTATCCTCCACTGGCAGGAGACAGTCGCTACATAACAGTGTCGGCCATCCATGGCAACTTTGGGTGTGTTCCTGAGATGAAAATAAAAGAACATACACGATGGTGCATTTTAGTGTGACTTCATGTGGGAAACGTGAAATGTATGGGTCTGTGTGTATTTTATGTTATTTGTCAGTTTTGAATGATTATTTCTCATATTTCTATGTTGTGACGAGTAGGGGCCATTAAAGCCCCCCAAACCTCACAGACCTCACAGACACCAGTGCTAACAGAAGTAAAAGGTTTATTTCCTGTAAGTACCTTATACAAAGGCTTCAGAAGCAACATAAACCCCACAATTCTTCTCCTTCTTTTTCCCTCTCTCCTTCTACTCCTCTAGGTGAGCTTTGTCCTTCTCTTCTCCTGACTTTGACTCAGGGGGCAGACTGGTCATTGGGGCATTTGGGCAATGCCCGGTGGGCCGCAAACTCTGGTCTGGTCATGGGCCAGCCGTTTCATGAAATAAATTTTATGTACTGGTTACTGTTTGACATTAAAATTTATTTTCTAAACTACTAAACATTATCTGTCCGGTACTGTGATTTCTATAGTCCTATATAATATACCGTATTACGTCATCAAATTGTTTTAGTTGTCAGTACACAACGTTGCAGCGAACAATTTGGTCAAAACTTGCTTTGGCCGATTTCTGTTTCGATACCGCTACATTTCGGTTAGCATATACATTATTGCAACTTATTTGACCTCATATATTTAAATTCTTCTGTACTAATAATTAGTTTAGATTATGTATTTTGCATTTTATTGTCCTCTGGTAATCAGCGTGAGCGATAATTAGTAGTTTTCAGCTACGATTATTAGTATGATGAAATAAAGTTATAAAGTACAGGATAGGAATTTTTCTTACTAGGACGGAACATTTATAGTTTATCGTTAAGTTAATGAAACATTTCA
>JANRMT010062789.1:10889976-10905187 GCA_026402145.1 Polypterus bichir lapradei | reverse complement strand
TAGGACGGAACATTTATAGTTTATCGTTAAGTTAATGAAACATTTCAATCATGTGAGCTTTTCATTATAAACCTCGGTTATCATTTATTCCTTTATTAAATAAGCAGCTACTAGCCTACTAGGATACTGGTACTTGGACATGACATTGACATTTGACACGTACTCTAATAACGTGTAAGCCCTGTTATTACATTTTTATTTTTCATTAAATTTTATTTCTAAGCATTTCGTCAAATTTAAAGTTGTGTCTAAACAACAGTGTACAGATTAAGCTTGGCAACAGTTTAGATAGAGTTCATATCATAGGCTCATAGCAAGTAGTGAGCCGCGTGCTCAATTACGATGAATAAGGGGCCGAGGGGGTCAACCTCGTCACCTCACTCGCTGAAGGATGGTTTTGAGATCCAGTCCGCTCCTGCTTTGACTTGCTGTATTAAGAATATAAGTTTAATGTCACTGTGCTCTGTACAATAATTATTTTATAAATCCACTCACATGTACAGGCCAGGACAAAATTAGCACAAAGGGGCTCTCAGCATTTAGAAACTGCTAGGCAAGCATTTGAAGAGAGAAGGTACAACTACGAAAATGGACTTTGTACTATTTCTGTATGAAATGAAATGGAATCCTCTCCTTCCCTTGTTGTTTGGGACCTAAGTAAGGGCCCTGCACGTGGAGAAACCAGTATATAAGACTTGGACAGCAGCCAAACACTTTAAAGCTGATGGACGGATGGGTGATAATGTCATCCGTCCTGAAAATCCTTTCAGCGCAGTGACGAAAATGACAAACTATACACAAAGTGTTGTCATGGCCTCCTCGTCTGTAATGCCGCGTAAATCGTCAATAAAGAAAGCTAAGTTATTTTCTCTTATGTGATTTTTACCGGCATATCATTATTTGAGGGACATCGTCTTTTAATATCATATCTATATAGTTTTCGGTTACTTAAAACGCTGCAATTATAAAAGAACTTATTGCAACTAGGGAGCTATCACCCTCAAAAGGAACACTTGCCTGGATGAGGTTGAGTGGTCTCTTTTACCTTGGACCACAAAGTAGGGATTAGTCATCACTTCGGCTCCCTCTGGTGGCCCCCATGAAATCCAACATTACTGCGTCACGGGACTACAAGTCCCAGCATGCCCTGCAGGCATCCGCATGGGGATCCTAATCCAAGCAGGCTGCTACCTAGCATACTTGGGGAGAAATCTTTACCAGTGCTCAGTGCCCAGTCCTTCCATTGTTCTGGCCTTCCAGACAGGTGAGGACCTTTGCTCAATTCTGGCTGGGATGCCAGTCCATGTGTGCCATTCATTCCAATGTATTTTCCAGTATCTTTCCAATAAGTTACTTTGTGACCATACTACTCTCAAGTCGACCCCTCACTTATAAGGACCACACAGTCCAGTCACGAGGGCTTTTGTTTGTAGAAAGAAGAGTTTGAGAGAGGTAACGGGCAGAAGCCATAGAAAGATAAAACAATACACACTTGTCACTTCAAAGCCCACCTCTACAATAAGCCATATTCTGTCCCTGGCCTGCCTTCTCCTCTGCTCTTCTTTCTCCTCCAGGGATACAGGTAGGTTTTTCTCCTCTTTCTCCACTTCACTTGGCAGGCGAGCTGTTCCCTTCACTTCAATCTTGACTTGGAGCTCACCGGGTTGACGAAAGGAAGCTTCTTTTAAACTGTGGCCCATGACTGCCATCGGGGTCACAGCCAACTGGCAGACTAGCGGTTCTGGGTCATACCTCCATCTATTTTAAGGGCCAGGCACTTCCATATTTGGCTTCAACCTTGCATTTGCTTCCTGCTGCTCCCTTGTGGTGGGGAGGTCTAATAGGTGGTCTCTAGTCCTCCTTTAGCCACATACACTTCTCGATCCAGGATGGGCTCCCCAGTCATTGACCTATTCCGAGTGCTCTGTCCAGGTTGTGGTCCTGACCAATTCCTGAATGGCATCTTGGATTCCCATCCAGACAGTGATCCCGTTACAACTTTTTACTTTTGGCAGAAATATTACACAGGATGGCCCAGTTGGCACATCAACTGTTTTTGGAACTCTGCTAATTTTATTTGTTCACCACAGAACATTGTGTGTTACTCCGCAAAGCCTTCTCCACGTCAAAGCTTTTCCACGTTCAGTGAACTGTGCATCATATAACGGGACGGGAAGAACGTAGGTTTAGTTTCTGTACCAAAAGTACAGAAAAGCAGGTACCGTATCCTTTTAAAAATGATGCTTTTTCGGTTAATTTTTCAGTACTGGTATAGCACACGACCTGCTCTTTTTAAAGGAACATCTGCAAATGTAGAAATGGCCACAGTCTGAGCTACAAAATGTAAACTTTAAAAGCTGCAAGAATTTTACCTTTATATGGGTCAGGGTACAAAGTTTAGAGACATAAAAACAAAAGAAACTTGAATTCAGAAAGGTATTGAGCAAGTTAATAATTACCTTTTAAGTGGGGTTGATAAGCCATTAATGTATCACGGGAACTCATAAAAAGCTTTTTGGTCTTCCATGTAAAGAGATCAGCTCATTGTCAAAAGCCTCATAAAAATGTAACAGGTAGGCAAAGTCAGCTCTGGCATGAAAGCAGTGAAGCCTGGCCCTTTGTGTTACAGTTTTGTGAGGTATGTGACCTTCAACACAGAAAAACAAAATCAAATTGTTACTCAAAAAAACAAAGCATTCCTGATTATTAAGAGGGCAACAGGTTGTTTCTGAAACTAGGAATCTCTAGAAAGCGGTTTTCCTCTTCCCTGAATGAGAAAAGAAGTTGAAGTATTCAGAATTTTAGTAGTAAAAGAGCAAGAGGAGGTGAAGTCCATTCATGAATAGCAAAGGAGAATTAAAAAATACAGTGAAACAGCGAATGCTCTAAACTCACATTTTACTGACTACTAAGGAGGTACTGAGTGATTTAAAAATCGTAGAGAGAGAAGTGCTGCTCTGATTAAACAGGCTGAAATCAAACAAATCTCCAGGACCAGATAAGATTTACCCTCGAGTGCTTAAGGAGGTTAGCGAATATAGATAGAAACACTTGACGCATATTTTTAGGAAGTTGCTGAGCAATGGGGAAATTCCGAATAATAATAATATAATATAATATAATAATAATACATTTTATTTATTTGGAGGTGCCTTTCCAAACACTCAAGGACACAGAATAGATAAAACACACATTATAAGCAAAACTAAAATACAAAAATTAAAATCAGACAGAGTAATTGTGATCAAAGAGAAAAAGCAGTCTTAAACAAATGAGTTTTAAGTTTCGATCTGAAAAGTGAGAATGAATCAATATTTCTAAGTTCAGATGGTAGCGAGTTCCAGAGCTGGGGAGCAGAGCAACTGAATGCTGTGCTCCCTTAATGGTAAGACGGATGAAGGGGACAGTCAAGTGAATGAGGATCTAAGGATGAGGGAGGGAATGGCAACATGGAGGAGGTCAGACAGATACAGAGGGGCGAGGCTGTGGAGAGTGTGGACACTGAAAGTCGGGAACGACAAGGAAACGGACACCAATGTAAAATAAAAATCAATTTCTTTATTCTTGGTGAGAGGAGACTGCTGCAGACCCTGTCACGTTCCAGTGTGCTTACAGACCGTCAGCCTGCCAGTAGGAAGCCGAGACTTACTTTTATACTCAAGTTCGTTGAAAAGAATAAAAAAAAAACATAGCAGTTCATCTTGAGGTTATTACATGGATTGCTGTAGCCCCTATCCATATCCTGAATTTGTACGTGCAGAAAAACACTGTTTTTTTTTTACAGATAAAGAGTTGCCAGCATTTTCAGAGTTTTAGGAAATACACTTCTGCTAGCTAGCACGTACATAAGTCGAGTTACAGCAAGTTTTTCCCAACAGTTTTAGGGTGTATGCAACTCAGCGTTTTTAGACAATGCTTACTTCCCTATTCTTCTGTGCCATCAAGGTTACAACACTTCAACAGCTATGTGGCGGTTACAATTTAAGAATCTTATTATAGATTACATTTCGCACATAATGATCATCACACATAATAATTGGTTATACAATATCAAAAGCTACCTTAAACGTTAGTTTAGTACATTTGTCTTACAGGAATCCACTCGTACAGCTTAGTGTCTGTATTAGATTACATTTGTTCAGTTAGCTTAATACATCCTTATTTATTAATACATAAGTGACATGTTTCTTATACTTCTATTAGCACCATACTTTATTATTTGGAAAGACTGAAGCACCGTAATTCTAAATATTTCTTGCTCAAAAGCCTTAAAAGTTAGTAGGAGAATTTTGAATTCAATGAGGAACTTAACTGGAAGCCAGTGAAGCTGCTGCAGGACGGGAGTGATGTGGTGAGTAGAGGGGGGGGCTCTAGTAATGATGAGGGCAGCTGAATTCTGGACCAGTTGAAGCTTATAAAGAGATTTGCGAGAAAGTCCAAAGAAAAGGGAATTGCAATAATCCAGATGAGAAGTGACAAGGCTATGAACAAGGATAGCAGTGGCGTGGGGCGAATACGGTTAACGTTACACAGACCGGGAGATGTTATTGATGTGGGACTGAAAGGATAAAGTACTATCAAGGATGACACCTGTGCGGAAGGGGAGACAGAGGAATTATCAATGACAAATGAGAAATGATCAGTTTTGGATAATGTTGATTTTGTACCAATGAGGAGAACCTCAGTTTTGTCACTAGTTATTTAAGAAAATTTGAAGAAAACCAGGATTTGATTTCTGCTATGCAGTCAATGCGTGAGGTGGGTGGAAAGGAAGCAGTAGGTTTGCTAGTGAGGAAGAGCTGGGAGTCATCAGCGTAACAGTGGAAGCTAATGTTATATTTACGAAAGATATTACCAAGGGGAAGGAGTTAAATAATGAAGAGGAGGGGTCCCAGGACAGAGCCCACCTGAAGTAACAGCAGTGGGCTGGGATGTGAAAGTTTTAAGCTGAGCAAACTGAGTGCGGCCTGAGAGGTAGGATCTGAACAAATCTAGTGGAGTGTGGGTAACGCCAATCGAAGATAATCTATTGAGAAGAGTCGTGTGGCAAATAGTGTCAAAGGCCTCACTCAGATCAAGAAGGATGAGAATAGCAATTTAAACCAGAATCAGCTGCCATAAGGAAGTCATTAGTAATTTTTATAAGTGCCATTTCTGTACTATGGAGGGGGAAAAAACCAGACTGGAACCGTACATACAGATTATTTTGAGATAAACGAGAATGAAGTTGAATAGCCACTATTTTTTCAAGAATTTTGGAAATGAAGGGTAGATTAGAAATAGGACGAAAATTACTGAAATTAGTCGGATCGGCGGGCGGCACGGTGGCGCATTGGTAGCAATGCTGCCTCGCAGTTAGGAGTCCTGGGTTCGCTTCCCCGGTCCTCCCTGCGTGGAGTTTGCATGTTCTCCCCGTGTCTGCGTGGGTTTCCTCCCACAGTCCAACGACATGCAGGTTAGGTGGACTGACGATTCTAAATTGGCCCTAGTGTGTGCTTGGTGTGTGGGTGTGTTTGTGTGTGTCCTGCGGTGGGTTGGCACCCTGCCCGAGATTGGTTCCTGCCTTGTGCCCTGTGTTGGCTGGGATTGGCTCCAGCAGACCCCCGTGACCCTGTGTTCGGATTCAGCGGGTTGGAAAATGGATGGATGGATAGTCGGATCGGCACCAGGTGTATTCAGCATTGGGGTTATTGCAGCAGTTTTAAAAGATGGCCAGTAAGCTTAACATACAGGTAAATTAATGGAAGGTACTGTTAAGGAGAAGATTGAGCAACACGTGGCAAGGACAGGAGTTTCACTGAACAGTCAGCATGAGTTCAGAAGAAGGAGGTCGTATTTTACCAACATGCTGGAATTCTTATGGGAAAGCAACAAAAGGATACGACCAGGGTGGAGCAGATGAGATTATTTATCTTGACTTTCAGAAAGCATTTGATAAGGTGCCACATGAGAGGGTGGGCATCAAACTAAAAGAAGTGGCAGTTCAGAGTGTTGGGTGTGTAGATGGGGGAAGAATTGGCTCAGACACAGGAAGCAGAGGGTGATGGTGCGAGGAACCTCATCAGAATTGGGTGACGTTAAGAGCGGCGTCCAGTGGGGGGCAATGCTGGCGCACCTGCTATTTTTAATATCTATAAATAATTTGGATAGGAATATAAGTAACAAGCTGGTTAAGTTTGCAGATGATACTAAGATAGGTGGATTAGCAGATCATCTTGAATCTGTTGAATCATCACGGATGGGCTTGGGCAGATTTGTGGCAAATAAAACTTAAAGTAAGGAAATGTAAAGTAAACGTGAGGTTTGAATACACAATGGGAAGTCTGAAAATTGAAAATACGCCTTATGAGAAGGACTTAGGAGTCATGGTGGACTCTAATCTATCGACTGCCAGACAGTGTTCAGAAGCCATTAAGAAGGCTAACAGAATGTCAGGTTATATAGCGCCTTGATGTGTGGAGTACAAGCCACAGGAGGTTCTGCTTGAGCTTTAAAACACACTGGTGAGGCCCCATCTGGAGTAATATGTGCAGTTATGGTCTCCAGGCCAACAAAAAGGACATAGCAGCACTAGAAAAGGTCCAGAGAAGAGCAACCAGGCTCAACCAAATTTGCTAGTCCAGTCCACTTAACCCCTCCAAAATAACATCAAGTCTAATTTCGAATGTCCTTAAAGTCCTACTGTGTACCACACTACTTGGTCACTTATTCCATGTGTCTGTGGTTCTCTGTGTGAAGAAAAACCTCCTGATGTTTGTGTAATATTTACTCTTAACAAGTTTCCAACTGTGTCCCTGTGTTCTTGTTGACCTCATTTTAAAGTCATTTTCTTGATCCACTGCACTAATTTCCTTCAAACACTCAGTCAGGTCTCCTCCTTATCATCTTTTGCTTAAAGCTCAGCTCAATTAAAAATCTCCGCATAACTCATTCCCTGTAGCCCTTGAATCAGCTCTTCTCTGGACTTTTGCTAGCACTGTTTTGAAAAAATTCTGTACAGATCCTCTGAGTATTTGATTTTTTCCAATGTCAGATAGTATAAAACATCGGTTTCCCACTGACTTATAAGAGGAGATTTAGGATTCTTCCAGTTTAGCAAAATAAGTCTGCGTGCCAAAAGTGTAGTGAATGCAGTTACAGTTTGTTTGTCCTTCTCCACTTTAACCCCATCTGGAAGAACGCCAAACACAGCTGTTAATGGGTTAGGAGGGATTGTGAGACCAAGGCTGTCTGAAAGGTAATTAAAAATTTTGGTCCAGAATAATGTTAATTTAGTGCAGGACCAAAACATGTGACCCAGTGAGGCTGGGACTTGATTGCAGCGTTTGCAGGTTGGCTCTCACCCTGGAAACATTTTGGAGAGTTTTAGGCGAGACAGATGTGCTCGATATATAATTTTGAGTTGTATAATTGTATGCTTTGCGCATATGGAGCTCGAGTGAATTCTCTGCATTTCTACCTTCCACTCCTTTTCTGATATGTTGATTAAGAGATCTTTTTCCCCAGTGTCCTCTTGGATCTTTGAAAGGGAGGGACAGTAAAATAATTTTATATATTGCAGAGATGGTGTCCGAGTCCTTGAAATTGCGCAATATTTTTTCCAGCATGGATGAGGGTGCAAGATGAGGAAAATCGGGCAGTTTCTGTTTAACAAAGTTCCTAATTTGAAGATAGTGAAAGAAATGTGTAGCTGGAATGTTAAATTTGGAATGTAATTGTTCATAGGATGCAAAGACGTTGTCTATATAAAGATCTCTAAGCAAGTTAATCCCAAATTTTTTCCAGATATTAAAAACTGCATATGTTTGCGAAGGTTGAAAGAGGTGGTTCTCTTGCAGAGGTGCCACAGATAACAGCTTCTCCATCTTAAAATGCTTTCTACATTGGTTCCAGATTCTAAGTGAGTGAAGCACAATTGGGTTATCAGTTTATTGATGATAACTTGCATTTATTGGGTCACCTAAGCAGGGAATATAAAGAAGTACTGCAGGATTTTATTTCTATTGCGAACCAGGCCTGTGTATGTCCATCTACTTGTGTCCAGGTTTTTATAGCTTGTATGTTTGCTGCCCAGTAATAAAACTGAAAGTTAGGTAGAGCCATGCCACCTTCTGCTGGCAATCCTATTTTGAATTTTACTTCCTTTCTTGTCAAGTTTGATTGTCTTCTAGGCATTCCAGCAGAAGCCATGACTGACTGCAGTAGGACCAGCCTGAGGATCTCACTAAACCATCCAATCGGTAGTAGCAATAAGTGGAGTGTATAAAGTGTGGAAACTTAATCAGTGTGACCTTATGACCCGCACTTACTGGCCGTTCCTCATTCATGGGAAATAATTGCAAGTCCTGGTCCTGTTCATGAACGGGGTTCAAAGGCTTTCCCATGACTCTGGGTGCCAGGTAGACACACATTGATCCATTCAGTGTAGTGGGCGCGTGCAGCCCCTGGACATCTAAGGGCATTACAGACGTGTTTTTGCTCAAACTCCCATTTTTCTGCTGTGTGCTAGGCCTCTGGGATTTTTTTTTTTTCTACTGCGCATGGCCACGAATGTAACCCTCGATGTCTGCCCCTGCTTCATCCCACAGTGCCGCCTCATCCGCGAATAGGCATGGTGAGACCACGGGTGTCACAAAATGGGTTACACTTTAATTAGAATGGGTAAGCATTTCCACAGATAGCAAGGATTTACTGTATTTCTACTTTGTTACTATACAACACTGATTTGGTGGTAATAAAAATAATATTTATATTAATAATAATATTTTATTTAAAAAGTGCCTTTACCATGCTAAAGGCACTCACACATGCGACTAATTACTCTATTATTTAACTTAGCTTATATTAAAGAATCATTTACAGCCTTCTAAGTGAACAGAATAAGAGGACTACTGTAATCCTTACCCTGGACCAAGAAAACGATCATCATATCTTCTGGTTCACTGTGTCCACAAATGGGCCTGGTATACTGGAAATAAATACGCGGTTAAACACACAGTGGATATGCAGTATTTCTTCAAAGTCTCAATGGCAAAGAAATAAAGAAATAAACATTGATCATGACATAAAATAATATCTTGTATTTAATAATCATTCAACATGCAATCCGCATCTGACTCTGCTGGAATATCACTAACTTGATAGAAGCTGCAGCAGTTAGGATGTGCTCTCTTTGTATTTTTTTTTTTAAATTTTATTAAAACCAAATAACATTCCATACACATAACTCAAGTTTTACAATAAATAAATAAATAAAAAGGTTCTAAACACATCAACCCAAACCCCTGAGAAAGAGAGCTAGGCTAGCAGTGTAAAACTTTATGCTAGTAAAGATAATTGAATAGATAAATTAATAAATGAATAAAGATAAATGGAGTAAAAAGGGGGAGAGAACCTGCTTCCTCAATTTAAATGCTTATTCTGAAATGTTATTGATTAGGTTTTGAAAAAGTTTTGCACAGATCCTCTAAGTGAGTATTTCATTATTTCCAATTTCAAGTAGCATATAACATCAGTTACCCGCTGACTTAGAATAGGAGAGCTAGGATTCTTCCAGTTGAGCGAGATAAGCCTACGTGCCAATAGTGTAGTAAAGGCATTTACAGTTTGTTTGTCCTTCTCCACTTTAAGCCCCTCTGGAAGCCCACCACACACAGCTGTTAATTGATTAGGAGGGATTGTGACCCCAAGGCTGTCTATAAGGCATTTAAAAATTTTGGTCCAGAATGAAGTTAATTTGGTGCAGGCCCAGTACATGTGGCCCAGTGAGGCTGGAGCTCGATTGCAATGTTTGCAGGTTGGATTTTGCACTGGAAACATTTTGGATAATTTTAAACGAGAGAGATGTGCTCGATATATAATTTTGAATTAAATAATTGTATGCTTTGCTCATATGGAGCTCAAGTGAATTCTCTGCATTGATACCTTCCACTCCTTTTTTGAGATGTTGAGTGAGAGATCCTTTTCCCACCGTCCTCTTGGATCTTTGAAAGGGAGGGACTGTAAAATGGTTGTATATATTGCACAAATGCTGTCTGAGTCATCAAGACTGATCAATATTTTTTTCAGAATAGAGGGATGTGAGAGGTGAGGAAAATTAGGCAGGTTCTGTTTAACAAAGTTTCTAATTTGAAGGTAGTGAAAGAAATGTGTTGCTGGAAAGTTCAATTTGGAGTGTAATTGTTCGTCTGACGCGAAGATGTTGTCTATGTACAGACCTCTAAGTGATTTAGTCCCAAATGTTTTCCAGACATTAAAAACTGCGTACGTTTGAGAGGATGGAAAAAGGTGGTTCGCTTGCAGAGGTGCTACAGATAAAAGCTTCTTTATCTTAAAATGCTTCCTACATTGGTTCCATATTTTGAGTGAGTGTAGCACAATTGGGTTGTTAGTATATTGGTAATAACTTGTACTTATTGGGGCACAAAGCAATATAAAGAAGTACTGCAGGATTTTATTTCTATTGCGGACTAAGCCTGTGTGTGTTCATCTATTTGTAGTGCTCTCTCTCTAAACCTCCCAAGACCCCCAGTGGTGTCAGTGCTCAAGCTGTTAATTTCTTCAGATGATTTCAGAACGTGTAGAAGTGTTGAGGGTGAAGGGTTTTTCAAATTCAAATTCAATTCAAATCAATCAAGTCACATGGTTTTGGTCCTCCACTCTGTCTGGGGGCCCACCAGTTTTTGGATTTTCAATTGACATGGTTTGGTAACTTTTTATTATAACTAAGTTAATGTACAATAAACAAATTAGTGACTAACTAAGAGCTTTACCCCTTCTGCTAGAAATCTCTGGAAACTAAGACTTCCCTCAGCGTTTCTCCTGACAGGACTCAAGAAGTACTTTTGTTATAAACTAGTGAAGCATAACAGATGTCACACGCGTGCATAAAGGAACCGTCTTCAAGGCTCTGACGAGGTAAGTGATACCACCGAGGGAAGAGAGGTGGCGCTGTAGCTAACATCCTTAACTTTCCACCCCCAGCTCTGAAGAACCACGTTCCACAGTCCTCCCAAGCCCCGCCCCTTCTGGACTTGGGGTTATATAAAGAGCTGCCTGACGGGTGTCGCTGTCATTTCGAGCCAAATGAAAAGAAAGAGAGCAGCAAAGTGTTACTTTGTTGAAAAGCTCCATTATTTGTTGACTGCATTTATTTGATTTTGTTGCGTAAACGGGGATTAATGGGTTGTTTCACCCAAACTTTCAACCTGTATTCGACCTTCGTTCCATTCAGCGAAAGCAAAAAAACAAGAATGCACAGTATAATTTACAGTATAAGATATAGACATAAAAAAAAGAATTGCAAGCAATGCAACATAATAATAAGTATGAACAAAAGAGAAGCTAATTAAATACACAGACCACTGTGATGAAATTCAATGAATATTCAATACATTTCTGCCACCACGTTGCTCTAGGATTTGCAAAATGAGCCCTCATCTTTTTTTCCATCATGTAAACATTCAAATATCGAGAAAGCTTTGACCGTCTTCCACCAACAAAGTGAATCATGTCATATTAAATCCTTCAAAGCGATAATTACTATGGGCTACTATGTTTTCCCTCTCTTCTTTATTCCAACATTTAGGGTAACCTTTGTGTGGATCTGGTGGGCACCTCTCCAGAGCTGATGGTAACATATTGGGTGCAACACTCCGACAGTTTGCGCAGGGCTCTTTGCCTTAAACGCACCTTGCCACGAAGCTTCACAGCAGTGTCACCCTCCTGTTCCTTCAGCTTGGCATAGTAGTCTGAAAACTTATTGAAAAGGATGGAGATTGGCATGCCGTTGAGAATGATTCCAAAAGAGATGCATCCAAAAGCGACAAATCGACCCAGTACCGATTCGGGAACTGTATCGCCATAGCCCACAGTGGAGATGCTCACCTGGTAAGAGATCAGAAGAAGAGAAAACATTTTCCTGATTACTTACATTGTTAGAAAATGTGCAATTATTAAAGGGTGGAGTGTAAGGGGTGGCCAGGCTGGACCATCCAACGATGCACCATTTTACTAAAATAAATCTCCAATAAAGGGTATTTTTTTTCCTCAAAAAAATTTTTTTAAGGCCAAAGCTAATGTAAATATGTTAACAGTCAATGAATACGACAGTAAAATCCATCCCAACCTAAGGAATTCTTTCTCTTATATGTTGCCCATCCTTAAAACAGAGAAACATTGTGTAGGTCTTTAATTACAAATTAGTTCACTATTTCAAATTTACATTGAGAGAAATCACTTCAACTTCTATATCCATACATCCATCCTCTTCCGCTTATCCAAGGTCAGGTCGTGGGGGCAGCAGCTTGAGCAGAGATGCCCAGACTTTCCTCTCCCCGGCCACTTCTTCTAGCCCTTCCAGAGGAATCCCGAGGCGTTCCCAGGTCAGCCGAGAGACATAGTCCCTCCAGCGTGTCCTGGGTTTTCCCCGGGGCCTCCTGCTGGTTAGATGTGCCCGTAACACCTCACCAGGGAGGCATCCAGGAGGAATCCTGATCAGATGCCCGAGCCACCTCATCTGAATCCTCTCAATGCGGAGGAGCAGTGGCTCTACTCTGAGCTTCTCACGGATGACCCGGCTTCTTACCCTATCGTTAAGGATCTTTCTAAAGATAGGGTTTATATTAATTAATTTCTGCTTTTGCATGTCAGATACTTGTTCTTATAAGCAAACTCATCTTCACTAGCACTTGAAACGGCCCAAGTAGGGAAGGCTACAAAAAATTCTGGCAGCATTGAAGGTTCCCAGAAGAATAAAGAATGGGACCAAAAAAATCCTCCGAGAGCAACTTCTCCCAACCACCCAAGAACAGTTTGGTGACCAACAATGAACAATCTAGCATGATGGAGCACCGGGCCATAAGGAAAAAATGATAACTAAGTGGCACAGGGAACAAAAAAATTGAAATTTGGGGTCCATGGCCAGGAAACTCCCCAATGAGAAATTGTGGTCAATCCTCAAGAGGTGGGTGGACAAACAAAAACCCACCAATCCTGACAAACTCCAAGCATTGGTTCTGCAAGAATGGGCTGCCATCAGTCAGAATTTGGCCCAGAAGCTGAGTGACAGACAGCCTGCCAGGGCGAATTGCAAAAGTCCTGAAAAAGAAAGAAGGGCCAACACTGCAAAAATTAACTTTGCTCATAAACGTAATGTCATTGTCAATAAAAGCCTTTGAAACTTATGAAATGCTTGTAATTCTACTTCAGTATACCAGAGAAACGTCTGACAAAAAGATCTAAAGATCTAAGGCCATGACTGCTGAAGGCCTGTGCGCTGGAGCTGGGGAGTCCTCTACAGCGCATCTTCAACCTGAGCCTGGAACAGGAGTGAGTCCCGAGGCTTTGGAAAACATCTTGCATCACCCCAGTCCCAAAGGTATCACGTCCTAGTGAGCTGAATGACTTCCAGTTTGTCACTCTGACGTTACATGTGATGAAGACCATGGAGCAGCTGCAGGAGGAGGAGAGGGCAGGAGGAGGAGTATAGGAACCTAATCAAGGACTTTGTTAAATGGTGCATCTCAAACCACCTACAACTGAACACCAGCAAAACCAAGGAGCTGGTGGTGGATTTTAGGAGGACCAGGCCCCTCATGGACCCCGTGATCATCAGAGGTGACTGTGTGCAGAGGGTGCAGACCTTTATATACCTGGGAGTACAGCTGAATGATAAATTGGACTGGTCTGCCAATACTGATGCTCTGTGCAAGAGACGACAGAGCCGACTATACTTCCTTAGAAGACTGGCGTCCTTCAACATCTGCAATAAGATGCTGCAGATATTCTATCAGACGGTTGTGGCGAGCGCCCTCTTCTACGCGGTGGTGTGCTGGGGAGGCAGCATAAAGAAGAGGGATACCTCACACCTGGACAAACTAGTGAGGAAGGCAGGCTCTATTGTAGACACAGAGCTGGACAGTTTGACATGCGTGGCAGAGTGATGGGCGCTGAGCAGGCTCCTGTCAATCATGGAGAATTCACTGAACAGGATCATCTCCAGATTGAGGAGCAGCTTCAGCGACAGACTGCTGTCACCGTCCTGCTCCACTGACAGACTGAGGAGACCCCACACCATGTGACTCTTCAATTCCACCTGGGGGGGTAAATGTTAACGTTATTATACAAAGTTATTGTCTGTTATACCTGCATTATTATCACTCTTTAATTTAATATTGTTTTTTTTATCAGTATGCTGCTGCTGGAGTATGTGAATTTCCCCTTGGGATTAATAAAGTATCTATCTAAAAACACAGAAGCAGCAAACTTTGTGAAAACCAATACTTGGGTCATTCTCAAAACTTTTGGCCACAACCGTACTCGTGCTCTTTATGACATTCCATTTGCATGAATCTTTTGCATATGGAACTATTAATTAGTGTTAAAGACTGCAGCTTGTTAGTTTCTCTATTTATTTTGGCCATGCATTCTTCATATTTCATGCCCGTGGTTGCATTTCAAGCGATGAATTGAGATTCTTGTGTTATGTTTAGTCGCAGTAATGGTTTTTACGAGTTTACATTTGACATGTCATGTTCAGCAGCCGAAATACGACCAAATAATTGACATCCCATTATTTTTTTTTAATCCCACCCTGTCTTTGTTTGTATCTGACTCATCCCTACCTGGCTGAGATTCAGCTTTAGCGTTCTTGCTTTGTCATACCCAGCATGGTGTTTTTGTTTGAATGAAAAATGAGGTTTGGACGTGATGGAAGCACAGGAATGGACATTACCACTGGAACTTGGCGCAAGACCGCTCAGAGAAGCACAAAGTAGGAGAGAGCATGTACTGAAAACACAGACAGGAGCAAAATGACTTCTGTGAAAGCTTCTTGTTGTTCGTATTGATGATATAGTGATGAACTTTCAGTATATCCTCCAGCATTATAATATATAATTACTAAATAATCAATCAAGCTAATAAAATGCTAATAAGAGAGTGTGCGTGTGTGTGTGTGCGTGTGTGTCTGGTCCTACCTAGCAATCTGATTGGTCAGTTTATCCTTTGGTTGTTCAGTGAAATACAACTGTGGCAAAAAGCGCTCAGCAAGGGCGGTGGACACGCACGAGGACACTGAGGAAGAACATTAAGAGTCGTCTTCAAACATGGGAAGTATTTTGCAAGAATTACAAATGATGTTTTCACACTGGAGGCTGGACCATCTACCAATGGTAACAGTCAAAAAGTGGACAGGAGGTGAACGGGGGAC
>JANRMT010062789.1:10843955-10886008 GCA_026402145.1 Polypterus bichir lapradei | reverse complement strand
GGCCAGAGATATCAACCACTCAGATATCAAATATTTTAAAATGTAATCTATTACTGTCTTTGACAGGTAATGTAGCTAGGTTTTAATTAAATTAATAACAGAAATGTCAACACACATAAGCCAGTGACCAAGTACCAAGAAACAAAGCTCTCCCCCGGACTCCTCCTCTCACCCCCCTTATGAATATCACCCCATAAGTGCAGAATCAGCTAAGAATTTCTGCAGGTGACCTGACCGGCTGTTATATTTCTAGTCTGAGGTGTGAAGAGAGAAGAGAAAAGCAGACAGGCCTGTTCCTTGTGACACTCCAGTGTTTCTCATATCTGCATCAGAAACACAGTTTTAAAGCCTCACAAACTGTGGTCTGCATAACAGGTAGTCCATCATAGTCCAGCATCCTGGCTTACCCCTTAACAAAGATGGCAAGATGGTATTGAAGGCACTGGGGAAAAAAAACATAATCCTCACAGTGCTGCCAGCTTTATCTAGGTGACAATACGCTTTGTGGATCAGATGGATCATTGCATCATCCTCTTTAATTTTTGTCCAACAGGCAAACTGCAGTGGGTCCAGGTGGTCTACCTCAAGAGGACTAATATAGTCCAGGACCAGCCTCTCAACGGTTTTCATGATGTGGATATAAGTGCCACTGGCCTTTAGTCATTAGGTGAAAATGTCCCACTCTTCTTTGGAACAGGAACAATATAAGATGTTTTCCAGGGCAGCAGCACTTTTTGTAGCTTTATGACAGACTGAACAGTTGGCAGAGAACACCAAAAAGTTGGTCAGCATATGCCCAAAGAACTTGAGGACTGATTCCATCTGGACCTACGGCTTTTCCTGTGTGTAGCCTCCTTTGTTGTCCCCTCACCAGGTCATCACTTATGGACAGTCCATACTGAAGATCAGCGCTGGGCTCATCACTGGCCATTCCATTTGAAGTAGTAGGAGTTATTGATGTAGTAGGGATGGTGCCAGGGAACTAACTGGTCATTGGAAAAAGGTTTTGGTGGAATATTTAAAAAAAATAGGTGTATACCATTATGTGTGGGGTACAAGTCAAGAAGGTTCTGGTTAAATGATATAATACTCTAGAGAGGCCTCATGTGGACGTCTGTTTGAAGTTTTGGTCTCCATATTACAAAACAAGACATAGCAATGATACAGAATTTTCAGAGAAGACCAACTAGGCTGGTGAGAGGTATGAGCTATGAGGAAAGTTAAGCAAATGGAGATTAAATATTAGGCCAATGCTGGAGATTTCTTATTTATTTTTAGAGGAACTGGAAGAGCCAAGCCTAATTCAAATGTCATTCATCAAAGCACAAATTGTAACTCACAATCATCATCATAATAACTGTTGCCAAGGTCAGAGACAGGTGGGGGAGCATGCACTGGCACATCACGTTGCTGCACCCACCACATGACAAAAAAACTTGGGATACTAGTTGGCAACCCCCCAGACAGACATGTGGTCAAGTCCCACCATCTGGTAATGACCATCAATCTGCCAGAGCCAGGTTTTACTTGGCCTGGTTGAGGTTGCGGGTCCTCGGCAATAAGGATCCTGTGAGCTGGATCACCCTCAGGTAATCGCGCCAACTCAGGTTGTAGTGCTGTAACTGACGCTCCCTCACAATGCAGGTCATGTGCCTCATTCGGGACTCCATGAGCAACACAAAGTCAAACCAGTGGTACCCCAGGATTCTCCAGAGAAACACACATGAGAGTCCAGTTTTCGTCTCAGGTCACAGGATAGCGTTGATGTCTCACAACCATACAGCAAGAGAGGAAGCACTAGGACTCTAAAGACCCGGACCTTTGTCCTTTTGCAGAGATATCAGGAGCACCACACACCCCTTTCCAGCGACCACATGACCCCCCCATGCTCTCCCCCAATCCATCTACCGACACCAGAGACTTGAAGCCTGAAGCTTAAGTAAGAGAACTCCTACTAAGCGATTGCCGGGAAATAGGAGCAGCCTGATTAATGGTGTCTACCACAACAGCTGAGTGTGAGCAGCAGGAGAAGTGTGTGTGCCTCAAAAGGTTGCCCTGCACGTGCCGATGGAAGGGCGGAAGGGATAAGGGGCCAAGATATGAAAGTCAGTCAGCGTCTTCTCCTCCTGCAACTTCCGAACGGGATAAAGAGAAGGAGGCACCAGGTTTAAAAGGCCAGTATTTGGGGTTCAAAGTTTTGTGGACTGTCTGTAGCTTTTAACCTCAATGTTTTTAATGGATTCATTTATTGGAACTGTTTTTAACCTGCACCATCATTCGTTTTTAAGGAATTCTTTATTGAACATTTTTGTCCACTGCACTATTTATTGGGGCACTGTTTAATTTTGAATTGTTTAAATAAGAGTACTATTTTTTGCACCTACCCCTTGCTTTGTGCGAGTGTCAACATCCGCTGGCTCATCCCTCGGGTACATTATCAGCCATAGTTGGATCAAGAGGCTCCTGGGATGCAACCGGTAATGTGGAGCAAACCCACACTGTCACATAGCCACAATGGAGAAGAGGACACAAAGCCTGGAAAAGACTGCAAATAATTTATCCTGGATGGAAAACTATGAGTTCTCCATCCAGTTTCCAGATGAATTTCCTTAATTCACCTAAAAACATGCCCTCAAAGCGTTCTTCCTTCTGCTTGGGTTCGATCCGAGCCAATAGCTCCCTTTGAACATTTAGATTGTCCTTCAGCTCATCCCATTTCTCCTCAATTGTAATGAATCCCGTGTTCAACGGTGTAACCATCCTTTCAAGGAGAACATTTCCTTTTCCCATTTCCGCCAATGTGCGCATGCCCAGAGCAGACGAACGTCTACCTCAGGTGCATTTTGGGTCAGAGTTACTATCATAAACGATGTGAAAACGCTAGTATGGACGGAGATCGTTTTAAGTTTAAAACTCTGTGGGCCTTTAAATGAAAACCAAAGCCTTAGACAATAATGTAGCTCAAATTAAAAAATTTGAAACAAAATAACAATCAAGTGAACAATCATTAGAAGCATTAGAAGCATTAGAACATTCTAGACGAGAACAGGCCATTCAGCCCAACAAAGCTCGCCAGTCCTATCCACTTGTTTCCTCCAAGAAAACATCAAGTCGAGTTTTGAAAGTCCCGAACGTCTTACTGTCTACCACACTACTTGGTAGCTTATTCCAAGTGTCTATCGTTCTTTGTGTAAAGAAAAACTTCCTAATGTTTGTGCGAAATTTACCCTTAACAAGTTTCCAACTGTGTCCCCGTGTTCTTGATGAACTCATTTTAAAATACAAGTCTCGATCCACCGTACTAATTCCCTTCATAATTTTAAACACTTCAATCATGTCACCTCTTAATCACATTTAGCACAGGATACTATGCTCCTTTGATAATGAAAATCACAGACCCCGCTACAGGTACTCACCGCTGCCCACCACCAGGCATCTGGGATGCTGCTGAAAGGAGTACCTGGGACATCATGCTCCACTGAATGCATGAGAGCTGAAAAAGTGAAGATTCCCATTCCGATGAACAAAAAGAGACAGCAGACCTGCTGATAACACTGTCGAATGGTGAAGCCAAATGCCCGCAGTCCAGTGGAGTGGCGAGCTAGCTTGAGGATACGGAAGATGCGCATCAGGCGAATCACCTTCAGGATTTTGCTGAACTTACTGACCCTCTGCATGGCCTGCAAGTCTTCTTCATAGTTCGAGTCATCATGGTTGGCGAACCACTCAAACATGACCTGGACAAAGTAAGGCATGATGGCCAGCAGGTCCACAAAATTGAGAGCACTGCGCAAGAAGCCCTTAATGTTGCAGGTACAAAGCAAACGCAGGAAATACTCCGTGGTAAAGAATAGGATGCAAAATGTTTCTATGTGCTCCATGTAAGTCTTTCCACTGGAGGTCGTGTAACGCAGGTCGTCCACCGTGTTGAGAGTCATAGCCACAATGGAGATGAGCACAAAAAGGCTGGAAAAGACGGCAAACACTTTGGCCTGGATGGAGAAGTAAGGGTTTTCCATCAAATTCCAGATGTTTTTCCGTAATTCACCTAGAAACATACCCTCAAAGTGCTCTTCCTTGTGCTCGGGTTCGATTTGAGCCAATAGCTCCCTTTGAACCTTTAGATAGTCCTTCAACTCATCCTGCTTCTCCTCAAAGAGAATCCGGCAGCAGCACCGCATGTCTCTCATGCGCAGACCCCAGTATTGGATCTCTTCTTCAAAATTCATCGGGCACAGCTCTTGCATGACCCACAAAATCCCGCTTCGGTAGAAGTGGAAAATGTAGTGAAATAGAGTGGGATCCCGGTCAAAAAAATATTCATTGGTGAGAACGGAATAGTCATCACACAACGAAAGCTTCTTTATGGGGTCAGGACAAAGTGCCAGCTTTCCAATACGAGTATAAGGGTAGCGGGCAGCCACCTTAGTGGCAATCTGAAACAACCTGCCACCAATGTTAAGCTTTAGCATTGCGACCTTTCCACTAGGGGACCATCGTTGGCCGTGGCCACCACAATCTTCAATGTGTTCTTCATCATTGTTTGCATTGTTGTGAAGCTCCCCTAGCTCCTTCATGGAATGCCATTGCTTAACAGAGCTGTCTAGGGCAAAGGGAAATGAATTATCATCTTCTTCGATGCTTTGCGAAAAGCTGGAGTCATTTCCAAACTTCAGATTGGGAAATAAACTGAAGCGTCTCTTCTTCATTTCCTTCATGATCTCCTTTTCAGTTTGATGCCCGGTCGTGAGTCCTAATGTGCCACTGGGTCATTCAGGGTGACTGCAAGTAGGCAAATAATTAGTAGCATTGAAGACTCTACTGCCACTCTGTAGCTTTGCTCTGCTCAAGACAACACCACACTGCCTTTTGAACCCTCCAAGATATTTTCAACTGCTTTTGTTTTATCCATCACCCCCCCGCCCCCAACGCCCACACTTGGCCAGGCTAATCCTGCCATTGGCTTTTAAAGTCTTAAGTAGCAATATAAATACTAACTCTGTGGAGACTCTTGTCATTTTGATTTAAGGATTTGATCTCCGGATGAACCTGGTCAACCTGCAGTTCTTTAAGTCTAAGACCTGCTTAAGAGGCTTAACTGTTTAGCATCTGCCAAATGTGGGAAGGCTTGGAAAATAAAAGGCCACTCTCACTAGGGAGGACCCCTACCATAAATCAGAAAAACAATAATAAATTGTGCCATTTTTTGTTTATTCAAGCAATGTTAAGTGGCATGATGCGGTTTGGCAACCCAACATTTCTTCAGTTCAATTGTCATACCGCACATGACCACTCCATATTTTATTGCAGTCATGGTGGCTACTCAGGTAAACATTCATGTCCTATTATAAAGGATTTACTTAACCGACCCTCAGTGTGCCACCACTATGTGCATTACCTTATTAAGTCTGAATCTTCTTCTTCTGGCTGCTCCCGTTAGGGGTTGCCACAGCGGACCATCTTTTTCCATATCTTTCTGTCCTCTGGATCTTGCTCACCACATCCATAAACCTCTTCTTAGGCCTTCCTCTTTTCCTGGCAGCTCTATCCTTAACATTCTTCTCCAAAGATACCCAGCATCTCTCCTCTGCACATGTCCAAACCAACGCAATCTCGTCTCTCTGACTTTGTCTCCCAACCATCCATCTTGAACTGACCCTCTAATGTCCTCATTTCTAATCCTTTCCATCCTCGTCACACCCAATGCAAATCTTAGCATCTATAGCTCTGCCACCTCCAGCTCTGTCTCCTGTAACATAGCTGGTCTCACTACCATCCTGTAGACCTTCCCTTTCACACTTGCTGATACCCATCTTTCACTGATTACTCCTGATATTCTTCTCCACCCATTCCACCCTGCCCACTCTCTCTTTTTCACTTCTCTTCCACACTCCCCATTACTCTGTACTGTTGATCCCACGTATTTAAACTCATCCACCTTCGCCAACTCTACTCTTTGCATCCTCACCCTTCCACTGACCTCCCTCTCATTTACACACATGTATTCTATTGACCATAAATATATACAGCATTGCTATGACAAACATGTTCTGAGAATCTTTAGGTAAGGAAGACAGAAGTTTTGAGGTAAGATAGTTAATGCTCACTAATCATAGCATTGGAGATTCATGAAGTGTGTGTGAGGGGCATTTTGATTAGCACATGCAAGTACGAATTTCACTATATACTGTACATGACCCCTTATAAACCTATAAACACTGCCTAGAGGCAAAGCATGCAGAGCCAAAAGTATAATATATACACATCTGGTGAAATCCCTTAAGTGAATTTCCTTAATAGTGGGTGGGAACAATTACAGAACTCACTACGCATCACATTTCTAAACCAATCCAATGCCTCATGTAGGCGTCACTCAAAGCAGAGGTGGTGATTTTGAATTGCAAAGAGCAGTGGTGCTCTCCGTAACCTGGTTTGACAGACAACAAACTTCTAATCTCGATAAACTGACTACATCTGAAAAGGTCTCCTAAAAGGACCCCCATTAAACATATAAATATGTATCACAAGTACGCAGAGCATGTTGCATGGGTTAAAAAGTAACATAACCTGTTGCAAGGAGAAAGCCTTTCTGTAACTTCAGTTTATACACTGGCATCCAAAGACATGAATGGACTAGTGGAGACAATGAAAAATACAGGGGTGGGCAAAAGTAGGTTTATAGCTGTGAGTACGCAAGGCCAGCAATTTGAGCACTTATGAGATTGGACCTGATTGAACTGTGACATTGTGAGATTCTTTTGAGTTAACAAAGTTAACAGAGCTGTTGTAATAATGATAACCTGCAGGTCCTTTTCCATACAAACAACTGTACAGCCGTGGCCAAAAGTTTTGAGAATGACCCAAGTATTGGTTTTCACAAAGTTTGCTGCTTCAGTGTTTTTAGATCTTTTGTCAGATGTTTCTATGGTAGACTGACATATAACTGCAAGCATTTCATAAGTTTCAAAGGCTTTGATTGACAATTACATTAAGTTTACGCAAAGAGTCAATATTGGCCCTTCTTTCTTTTTCAAGACCTTTGCAATTCACCCTGGCAGGCTGGCAATCAACTTCTGGGCCAAATCCTGACTGATGCAGCCCATTCTTGCAGAATTCATGCTTGAAGTTTGTCAGGATGTGTGGGGTTTTGTTTCTCCAACCACCTCTTGAGGATTGATCAGAAGTTCTCAATGGGAGTTTCCTGGCAATGGACCCCAAATTTCGATGTTTTGTTCCCTGAGCCACTTTATCATCACTTTTGCCTTATGGCCCGGTGCTCCATCATGCTGGATTGTTCATTGTTGGTCACCAAACTGTTCTTGGATGGTTGGGAGAGGTTGCTCTTGGAGGATGTTTTGGTCCCATTCTTTATTCATGGCCCTGTTCTTAGGCAAAATTGTGAGTGAGCCCACTGCCTTGGCTGAGAAGCAACCCCACGTGAGATGAGTGGTCTCAGGATGCTTTACTGTTGGCATGACACAAGACTGATGGTAGCACCGCTCACCTTTTCTTTTTTCCAGATGCCCCAACCAATCGGAAAGGAGATTCATTAGAGAAGATGACTTTCCCCCAGCAGTCCAATCCCTGTACCTTTTGCAGAATGTCAGTCTGGCTCTGATGTTTTTCTTGGCTTCTTTGTTGCCTTTCTTGACACCCACCAGGCCATTCTTTAAAAGTCTTTGCCTCCCTCACGCCTGCCTGCTGTTATTCCTGAGCAAGCTCTGCACTGGTGCTGCCCTGATCCCGAGCCATGAATAAAGAATAGGACCAAACCTTCCTCTGAGAGCAACTTCTCCCAACCACCCAAGAACAGTTTGGTGACCAACAATGCCTTTGCCAGCATGATGGTGCACCGGGCCATAAGGCAGAAGTGAGAACTAAGTGGCTCCGGAAACAAAACATTGAAATGTTGGGTCCATAGCAAGGAAACTACCCAATGAGAACTTGTGGTCAGTCCTCAAGAGGTGGTTGGAGAAACAAAAACCCACCAAGTCAAACTCCAAGCATTGATTCTGCAAGAATGGGCTGCCATCAGTCAGGATTTGGCCCAGAAGTTGCTTGCCAGCATGCCAGGACGAATCGCAGAGGTCTTGAAAAAGAAAGAAGGGCCAACACTGCAAATATTGACTATTTGCATAAACTTAATGTAATTGTCAATAAAAGCCTTTGAAACTTATGAAATGCTTGCAGTTATATGTCAGTCTACCATAGAAACATCTGACAAAAAGATCTAAAAACACCGAAGCAGCAAACTTTGTGAAAACCAACACTTGTGTCATTCTTGGAAATTTTGACCACGACTGTAAACTTACTTTCGCCCAGCCCTCTATGTTGTTGCGGGTGCGATGTGTGCTCTCAGTTGTTCAGTTACGACGAAAGGGTCAGCATTGATGTGTGGTTGAAAGAATTGTCAGCTACATTCATTCAAATGTGAATTTCAAAATATGCATTTGAAGTAAACAGAGTGTTAATTTGAGGTTTCTGAAGTAGTGACAAATACTGGGGTGGACTGACTTTTCCTCATGAGAATTTTGCATTTATATTTATTTAAATTATATGATGGACTACAACATGCAAATGTGGTATTATGTTTTCTTTAATGTCCCCTTTATCTATAGATACTGTTTAAATGTCCACATATGTTACAGTAATGGGGAAAAATATGGGGTGTACTTACTTTATCACATGATTGTAAGTAACAAGCCAGTTAAATCGGAAGGTTAAGACCAAAATAGTGAATGGCAGAACAGAGAAGCCTCGACAGATTACAGGTTTGGGTAGTAAATGTGAAGTATTACCATATGAAGTTAAAATGTCAGAAGTGAACAGATAATGGGACATTTGAAACTTAAAAGTACATCTAACAAGAAGGACCTCTGAGTCACAGTGGACTGTCCACACCCAGACAGTGGACAGAAGTGGTTTCAAAAGGCTAATATTCGATGCAATGCTAAATCAGGTCATCTGCAGATAATTTTCTGATGATTTTTCCACAGTCATAGTTGGGTGTATCAGCATGGGGGCAGGAGAATAAATACAGGGAACTAGTGAAGGACTTTGCTGGATGGTTGCAAACTGAACCACCTGCAGCTCAACATCAGTCAGACAAAGGAGATAATCACCGACTTTAAGAGGGCCAAGCCCACTCTGCACCCCAGTTCTCGTTGATGGTGAAGGTGTGGCATTAAAATATATTGGGATGCATCTGAGCAGCAGGCTTGAGCGGAGTACCAACACAGAGGTCACCTATATAACAATAACAATTGATTTCTAGTATAGCCCAAAAATCACACAACGAATGCCACAATGGACTTTAACAGGCCGTTACTGACAGCCCCCCAGCTTTGACTCCCAAAAAAAAAAAAAAAAAAAGAGACCCTTGTAGGGAGAAAATTGGAAGAAATCTTAGGAAAGGCAATTCAGAGAAAGTCCCCATTTCAAGTAGGTTGGGTGTGCAGAGGGGACTGGGCGGTCTCATGGTCTGGAATCCCTACAGATTTTATTTTTTTTTCTCCAGCCGTCTGGAGTTTTTATTTTGTTTTTTCTGTCCCCCCTGGCCATTGGACCTTACTCTTATTCGATGTTAATTAATGCTGATTTATTTTGTTTTCATATTGTGTTTTTTATTTTTCTATTCTTTATTATGTAAAGCACTTTGAGCTACTGTTTGTATGAATATGTGCTATATAAATAAATGTTGTTGTTGTTGCATTGGGTGTAAAAAGACTGGGTAAATACAACACAACAAAACAGAACAGAACACAAGTATTCCTCTTCATAGAAATAGATGACCAATCTATCATGGCCATCTCAGAAATACAACACAACACTACAAACTACAAGGCAAAACGCAAGAAAAGATGATATCACACACTAATTAGAGAACTAGCACATACGAGAATACAGATTTGTTCAAATACATAAAAAAAAAACACTAATAAATTAAAAATGAAAACATCTGTCCATCTGCTAATTGCAGAACCCCTGCCAGATTGTAGAAGAGGAGTCAGACAAGCCAGATGGTGTCAGAGACAACTAGTTGCCTCCTCTCTACTGGCCATTCTACAACTAAGTCATTGCTGGGCCAGCCAATCTACAGAATATACAAGAAGGGTCAGAGTCACATTTATGTCCTGAGGAGAAGAAGATTGTTTGGTGGATGCAGGCCACTCTTGTCGATTTCTTACCAGTCTTTAGTGTTCAGTGTAATTTTCTATGTGGTAGTGTGATGAGGACATGGCATCAGTGCCGGTGATGCCAAAAGACTAAACAAACTCATCAAAAACGCTGGTTCAATCTTGGGAGGTAAGCCTGGAGGATGTGTTAGAGGATGTGACTGTCCAGGACAAAGACTCTCACCTCCTGTGTGAGGTTTCTGTTAAACAGAAGAGTGTTATGTGAGTTTGTTTCTATCCTCAGCCATCAGACTCTATAATGAGTCACCCAAAGGCTGAGGTGGTCTTGCTCCCTGTTTGCTAAATGGTGCTGAGCTGGTCTAGCAGACATCTTAACAGCAAATATACTGTGCCAATAATGGGCATCCTGTACTGTAAAACTATAACTGGTAAGTATGTACAACTCTAATCACTTTGCACTTTGTTAATCTCCCTATAGATAATTCTTGTTATATGTGTAATTGTACCTTGTTATCATACAGTAGTGGAGTGTAAAATGAGCAAAATCTAGCATATAAGTAGATAAACATTTTGTACGTCTTTATTTGTAAGCTAGGCAAGCCAATTGTAATATCAGTTAGTGTTTCAGGAGGCATCTTTTGTTATTTTATTGACAAGAACAGCAGTGTGTATGGACTTACAAGAGCCTAAAACTCAGGCCCCACAGGCAGGCCATAAACTCCCCAGCTGGCAGGAACAGACTACAACTAAACAAAGCAAGTGGGGAATGGGTTGTACCTGAGCATTTTCAATGGTGAGTAGCACAAGAAGGGACAGGTGGCCTAATTCTATTGGTCATTGGAATTGGACTGTGGCTGAAATAGGATTGGATTAACCAAGAGAGATGCCTGCACCCATTGGTCGAGGATTTGGATAGGAATGGTATAAATCAATCACCCCACCTTTACCTCCCTCGATCTCTAACCACCTGGCCACAAAGAGACAACCACTTCTCTCTTTAGCAGTTTTTCCATAATGGAGAGAAGTCTATCTCTGCAGCCATACTGAGACAGACATGCAGTCTGTTTCCATACTTCACTCAGGGGCCATGAGGTAGCAATGGCCAAGCTAGAATGAAGATAAGCCGAGAGTCGCTTATGACCACAACATGCACTGCTACTTATCCTGTAATGGCATCTTTTTTCACACTTACTTTAGTATGCTTAATAATTTGGACACATTTTATATAATACATACAGTGGGCATAGAAAAGATCCCCCCCCCCCCCTAAAAATATTCTGATTTTTTTTGCTTTACAGCCTTAAATTAAAACACACAAACCAATATTTTTTCCAGCTTCACTTACACAATGCAATCTATAACATCCAAGTGAAAGATATCACAGCTACAGATCAGAACAATTATAAAAAAATCAAAAACAAGTAATCCTGAGATTAATAAAGGATCCTCTCCTCTCCTAAACTCAATCAGGTGTAAGTGCCCGCCATTTCCACTGCAGACCAGGGTTACTGACTTCCTTCCCCTTGTGATCAATTGTAATGAGTGTGATTAGTGAAGCTGTTCCTGGACCATTCATTCCCTTGCTTGGTAGTGCAAGTGACAGCAAACAACTGACTATGGGTGGCAGGCCACTTGAAAAAAGTTCTCAGGGATAGTGCTGTGGACAGACATAAAGCAGGAGATGGAGACAAAACAATCTCAAAGGTTTCATCAATCCCAAGGAGCTCAGTAAAGTCCATAATAAAGAAGTGGCAAGTGTCTGGTACTACTAGGACCCTCCAAACTAGATGGAAGAGCAAGGAGGAAGAAACTGGTAAGAGAGGCTAACAAGAGGCCAATAACCACTTTGAAGGAGTTACAGGATTTATGGCAAAGACTGGTCATTGTGTGCATTTGATAACAATTTCACAAGCGCTCCACAATTGTGGCTTGTTTGGGAGGGTCGCAAGGAAAATGCCACTTCTCAAGGAAAGGCCACATTAGGTCTTGTTTGAGCTTTGCCAGAATGCACCTTGAAGATTCTGATGTCAAGTGGAAAAAGGTCTTATGGTCAGATGTGACCAAAATCAAACTATTTGGCCTCAATACTAAACGGTACACCAATGCAGCTCACCATCCACAACACGCCATACCTACAATAAAGCACGGAGGGGGCAGCATCCTGTTGTGGGGGTGTTTCTCTGCCGCTCTCGTTAGGGTAGTAGGAAAAATGGATGGGGCAAAACACCATCAAATTCTTGAGGAAAACCTGCTACCCTCTGCCAGAAAGTTGAAGATGGGCAGAATGTTCACCTTTCAACACGACAACAACCCGAATTGCACAGCAAAACTGACCACAAAGTGGCTGAAGGAGAAAAAAGTGAATGTCCTCATGTGGCCAGTCAGAGCCCAGACCTAAATCACACTGAAAATCTGTAGAAAGATTTGAAGATAGCAGACCACCAACGTTCACCATCCAATTTGACCAACCTGGAACAGTTCTGTAAAGAAGAGTGGGGGGGCAAATATCTAGATGTGCAAAGCTGATAGAGAAGTATCCCAACAGACTCAAGGCTGTCATTAAAGCAAAAGATGGCTCAACAAAACGACATTTTGGGTGATCATTTATTAATCTCAGTCTTTTCTTTCATTTTTTAAAATTGTTCTGGAACTGTAGCTGAGACTTCTTTCACTTGGATGTTATAGATTGCATTGAGTAAGTAAAACTGGAAAAAATATTGGTTTGTGTGTTTTCATTTAAGGCTGTAAAGCAAAAAAATAGGAATATTTCGATTGGGGATTCTTTTCTATACCCACTGTAATTAATTTAAAGTGTAACTCTCTGTTTTTTCACTCAAACTAATTGCTGGAGATTATGGAAAAAGAAGGGAAAGGGGAGGAAGTGCTAAAATACTTGACCTCAGAGTGGTTAAAGTATGGGATTTAAGATAATTGGTATACATAAAAAGGGAAACATATCATCACAGTAGAGTCCTAATAAAAAAAAAAAAAAAAAACGACATCAAATCATTATATTCTTGTTATTTATATATTTGTGCCTTATTTGTCTGCTGCTGTAATCCTGCTATTCCCTTTGGGACTGATAGTTTCTGTCTATTGTAGGTGCCATAAAGGAAGCACAGGCATCCTGGCCAGGAGAAACAAGAGAGTCATGCCCAGCCCGGAGGCCATAATGGGCGAATGGGCATACTGGGAGCATTTCATTCCCCAAAACAAACAGGTGGCAGTGTCCCTTAGGACTTAACCCGATTAAGACACCCGCATGGTGGCATGGGAGCTGGAAACACAGCTCTTTCTTGGTCTTTGGATACCACCAATGGGTGCTGCTGGGGGAGGACTGCCCTGGTTTTTGCTCGACCTGGGCATGACACCAGAAGCAGCTACCAGGTCAAATTTAAAGAAGGACCCACCTCCTCACTTAGTTAAGTCAGAGTCGGGAGGCAGTGGGAGACACTTAACAGGAGGTGTAAAGAGAGTTTGTATTCGGGTATTGGAGCTGGTGCTCATGTAAGAAAAGGTATTGGAAGCAAATAACCTTTTATTTGAATCTGGAATTTTGTTGTTGCATTACTGTGGGACCCAGTGGTGCCACCTTGTGGTTACACTATCTATGAGCATCCTTGATGTGTGCCATATAAGCCAAGTGGGGTTATACTTAAGTTACAGTATATAAAACATACAAGTAAGGCTTCATCTGAAGTGCCGTGTAAAGACACAACACCACTACGGAAAGTACAGATAAGAGCAACCAATTTGCCCTGGAGATGTGACATATGAAGAAAAATTGAAGTATCTGAACCTTTTCAAAATGACATGATTGGGGTGTTCAAATTATGATGGTAGAACCCAACTGAAAATTACTTGAAAAAGAATTTTCCAAAAAGAAAACAGAGAAAGAGAGATTGCATCTTGTTAAGGACAAATTTCAGTATTCAATACCTTACCAAGTAATGTGGCGGGCAGGCTGACCTTGGGGACCTTCAAAACTCGAGTCAATGTTATTTTGGAGAAATGCGATGTATAGTACTGATAACTTTGTTGGGCTTAATGACGTCTGTTTTTGCCACAACAGTTCTAATTATGGTTCAAATCTTTTAAACTGAAGAAGAATGCACCTTAGAATAAATCCCATGCACTTTCTAAAATGTCAAATTCTATCTGGATATTTCTGTTCTGCTGGTTCTTGTAGCAAATTCTTAAAAGTTTAATCAGGTAATCCATGTATTAATAACACCAAAGCCACTTAAAAAGACCACAAAGTCCAACAAATGTTTTACTTTTAAGAAAATAAATTCAAAGGGTTGACAAGGACACGTTTCCATTATCTAAAGACACAAGAAACACTGAAGCTATAGAAGGCCATTTAGACCCATATGGGTTGTCACACGCATGCACATGGGAAAGAGTGTGAAGGCTTGGGTGAAGATAATTCTCCGCTGAGAGAGGAGGTGGCACTGTGTACTAACAATCGCTCTTCTTCACCCTGTGCAGAAAGAATGACTGGCACCGTTTCATCTGATGTCACACCTGGGGGTTCGTCCACCAGGACCTGCCTCCTCCTCCCAGAACACCTTAAAATGCGTAAAAGCTGCTATCCTAATCATTCTATCTAATAAAGAAGACTCGCTTTTGCGTTATAATACGGGTTGCCTTTACATTTATTGCACAGAATTATACAGTGTTGGCCACAAGGTGTTCCGGAATTCAACCTTGTTCTGTTATTACCATTGCATGGTGTTGATTTTCCATTCAAATAACATTACCACGTCTCAGAGACTTGAGATATGGAGGTCCCCTGACTCTCAATTACATTATGTCCCCAAACCCCCCCCCCCCCGGACCACTTTTCTGTTATATATTTAATGTGCTTCTAAACGCATTGTCATCTGCATTAACCCGATTGTACTGCACTTTAATATCTTATACTGTTCATCTCTTCTCATGTAAAGATAGCGGTCTGTTCAAAGTCGAAGTCAACTTTATTTTCATCTCAGCCATATACAAGTTTTTGTAGAAAGACAAAATGACGTAGCTCAGGGCTCTTAGTGTACACACAGTGCGAAAGAGAGAAGACAGTATGCACAGACATATAACACCATGCAACATACTACAACTTAACTTGTCCAGCGTATGCCAGTACAATTAACTGCCACAATTACACAGAGAACCATTCAACATAAGTTCAACAGAAAGATACTGTGAGTGACCTTTGACGAGACAGATAAAATGATAAACATCAACTGGTGGGACACTCAGTCATTTAGGATGGTAAGAAAGAGAGGGTGGAAAAGTATGCAGGGATGCATTGTGTTGAAGAGTCTGATAGCCTGGGGCTGAAAAACTATTATACGGTCTTACAGAGGAGTGATGCTGGTTATATTGGGAGAAGGATGCTAAGGATAGAGCTACCAGGCAAGAGGAAAAGAGGAAGGCCTAAGAGAAGGTTTATGGATTTGGTGAGAAAGGACATGCAGGTGGTGAGTGTGACAGGACAAGATGTAGAGGGCAGGAAGAAATGGAAGAAGATGATCCACTGTGGCGACCCTTAGTGGGAGCAGCCGAGAGTAGACAAAGATAGATCTGGCTCTGATGCTGCGGTATTTTTTTTTTTTTTTTAATAGATGGCAAAAGAAAGAAGAATTCATGAGAGGAATGAGCATTGCAGACACAGCATTTGAAGAAAGTGTCTTTCAGAGAAGGGAGAGGCACCTTGATAACATTCTCTGCAAACTCCTGCAGTTGCACATGATGCAATTGCCATACTAGACTGTAATACAGCTGATCAGAACTGTAAAACGTAGTGAAGATAGGAGGCAGAAAGCTTGCTCGCCTCAGTTGCCTCACAAAGTATAGCCTCCGTTGGTCATTTTAGTGAGTACGTGATATTCTTAGTTGATGTGAGGACCTCAGTTGTGTGCACAATGTGAAACATAGCACTCTTTACAATCTCCACAGTGGAAACATTGATGTAGACCAGGGGTGGCAAACTCCAGGCCTGGAGTGTTGCAGTGACTACAGGTTTTCATTCTAACCCTTTTCCTAATCAGTGACCAGTTTTCACTGCTAGTTAACTTTTTCCCCATCACTTTAATAGCCCTGTTAGAAGAGTTCAGCCCTCTGAATGGATTCCTTTCTTCATTAAATGACAGCCAAGCAGAAATGAGCTGTCAAACGAGCTGACAGATGACCAGCTAAACTGGGGCTTCAAACTCCAACCAATTTCACTCCAATCACTTTCTTAATGAGAAGCCATTTCTTGCTGTTAATTAAAGCCGTTATTTAATTCCATGGCTTGTTGCTGCTCTAATTCTGCCACAGCAGACATTTTGAAAACTGTTGTTTTTCTGTTCTTTCTAAGAGCACCAATGTCAAAATGTTTTAATGACCTGAGAGATCAACCTTACCAAGGCCATCACCTCTCTTTTATTTCAGATATTGTGTGATGGGCACAGGGGAGCTGGTCTTGCGTTGGCTTGTTTTGTGTCTCATTATTGTGTGGCTGCTAATTAAAGAAAAAGAAACAACTATGGGGCCTGAGTCAAGTTAATTAAAAGAAGTAAGCAGCAGCAAAAACTGGTCACTAATTAAGAAGATGGTAAGAATGAAAATCTGCAGCCACTGCGGCACTCTAGACCTGGAGTTCACCACCCCTGATGTAGACTAAAATGTTGTCAGGGTGAGTTTTTTTTTCTTGAATTTGACAATTACTCTTTAGTCTTGTGACAATGTTAAGGGATAGATTGTTGTGTCTGCACCAAATTACCAGTTGTTTCACCTCCTCTAATATGTTGACCTGTCAACTTCGCTCAGTAACTCCAGTAAAGTCATCACCGAACTTGATGATGTAATTATAGAGTTGTAGGTGGCTGTGTAGTCATGAGTCAATATGATGAAGAGCTGGGCACTGAGCACACTGCCCTGAGGTGCTCCAGTGTTGTGGATGGACTGAACAGACTGTGGCCTCTCTATCAAGAAATACCACTTACAGAGGGAAGTGTTCAGCCCTAACCCACTCAGTGTTAAATTCTGAACTATTAACAGCATTTTGACATACAGTCATGTAAAAAAATAGTCATCATCATACAGTAATTACTATTTCAGATCAATATAATGAGAATCAGGTGTTCCAGATTAGGTGCCGATGATAAGAACCTCCTTGGGTAGTATGCAGGTGTCTTATTTAAACTGCAGATATCGAGGTTCCAGTGTTCTCTTTGCTTACGGAGGTGTGGTGTCATCATACAAAGATCAAAAGTGCAATATAAGGCCCTCAGAAAGGAGGCTAAGGATGAGTCTAAGGATGAGGCTAAGGATGAGTCTGGTAAGGGATTTAAAAAGATTGCCAAATTATCAATCCCTCTTGTGTGAGGAAAATCAACTGCAAGTGGCAAAGACTTCAAATGATAGGAAATCTGTCTAGAACTGCCTAGGCCAGCAAATTCAGCCCAAGAGGTGATCGTTTTATACTAAAAAGTCTCCAAAACCCCAAAATATTTCATTCTGGGATCAGCAGGTAACATTGAAAAAGTTCATCTATAACCAGAAGGAGATTGCTCATATTTGACCTGCATGTGAGGTGTGCCAGGCAAAAACCCTTTGCTGTCCAAAAAGAACATTAGAGCAAAGACTATGGTTTGCCATTGCAAATCTAGGTAATGACCAGGCAGAACGTGCTCTGGGCAGATGAATCAAAGATAAAGTTGTTTGGTAACAGCAACAGTAGACGTGTTTAATGCAAACCAAAGACAGCATTTCAGGAGAAGAAACTCATGCCAACCTTGAGGCATGGTCATGTAAATGTTATGGGCAACCCCAGCGCCTGGTCAGCATGTAGACATCGAGCCAACTATGAATTCTGCATCATATCAATGTGTGCTGGAATAGAATGTAAGGCCAACTGTGCAAAAGTTGGAAGATGAACTAGAACTGGACCCTTCAAGATGATAATGATACAAAGCACACTGGCAAATCCACCATGGAATGGCTCAAAAAGAAGAAATGGAGGATTATGGACTGGCCTACTCAAAGCCCTGATTTGAATCTCATTGAAATGTTGTGGGGGGTTTTAAAAAGGACCGTGCATGCAAGAAAACCCAAACATCATGCAAGGAGTGGTCTAACATTTCACTGAGTGGTGTACAGTTATGCTAAACGCCTACAAGAGATCATTTTTGCTACAGTGGGTAATACCAGCTTCTGAAGCAAAGGGTGGACTTACGTTTTTTCCTGCAGACCATTTCATCTCCTGATATTTTTGTTGAATAAATGACTGAAATGGCACATTTTCACTGTCTTTTTATTCACATATGTCACCTGTATCTGTAGGCATTGTCTGCATGAAGATCTACTATGAACAAGTAATTTTTATCATGGGTTAAAATATCTTCTACTTCATTTCATTACCTACAAATGTACCTGTTTGATTCGAAAAGCGCCTTGTGATGGTTAAGCCTAGGACAGGCACTATATGAAATAAACATTAAGATTCTTCTTGAAAGGGCATACCTCAATAAACATGGATTGTGTGAATTTTCACAAATGAATGACTGACTGCTGCACGCACCGTCTCAGCACCTGCCAAAACTTCAAGAGAGAGACATAATAGTAAGAATTTTTCAAAATTTATGAAACAAATCAAAGCTTATCCTCATACAACAAACCACTTACCTCTATCATTCAGGCAACAATTTTCAAAAATAACAGGATGCTGGAAAATGTACAAAATAATAAAACTTGTCAAGTAAACACAAGGGAAATCCAGCTGATTCAACCTTCATTTTATTTCAAGTATTGAAATTGGTATTAAAATATAATGACTCTTTTGTATTTCACTTGCACATGTTATGTAACACCTCCTGAGATGGAAAAAATACATATATATTTCCAAATTTTAATTAAATACCCAATACCCCAACACACTTATGCCGAAACAAAGGGAACAGTTACATCCACAAGACAGATAAATTAATTATAAATAACAGACATGTTTACAGGACTGAGGTCTGTAGTCAGACACAAATTCTTTTGTTCTTGTTGAATCTCTCAAAACATTTAACAGTAACATATTTATTGTAAGATGCTGAAGCCCTTTTTCTTTTAAAACATTTAAAGATATAAACACACACATGTGTATGTTCATCTCTGTGTATTACTATACAACTCACACTTTTTGTCTTCACATATTAACGGATTGAAACTTAACTATTTTGAAACTGATTATTTTTAACTTCATGATTTTATATTCTTCTACAGTACAAATGAAGTATAGACTTAATCAGTACAACAAGTGAAGACAATCTTAAGATTTGAGGGGCTTATAGCCTGACTGTTACAAAAGTACCAAATAAATAAAAATAGTCTCTTAAGTGCTCACAAACAGGCAGCAAAAAAAACCCCTTCAAGTCACTTTGTCAACAGCAGAAGCACTCACACTGCCACCTAGTGACAGTTAAACCGAAGTGCACATTTGTTTTTAAGCACATCTTTAAAAAACACAGCTACACAGAAAATAACTCAAAATATTAAACAGGCTTCTAATCTTCTTTCAGTCAATAATAAAGGAAATGAAACATTTAAATGTCATTTGGGATAAAAGATGCATTTTTTATATTCCAGAATTATCTTTACCATTTGCTTCCAAATAACCGTAAAACATGACTGCATTTTCTGCATTTTCCTTTTGTGAAAATAATAAAAAAACAAAACAAAAAAAAAAACAAAAAGATAATGGGGGATGTGCTGATGCAAAAAAAAAAAATAAAATAAATTTTGGCCATTTCTTTGCAAATTCTTCACTATACAGATTCATTATTTTGAGGTTTCAAATTTGTAAAAGTATCACTAACTGGGTTTAATCACATTAATATGCTTTGAATTTTTGCAAATTTTCTCATAGGATAACATAAATTTCCCCAAAGCAAAAATGGAAGGTTATTTTGTTCCTAAAATTAAATAAAGACAGAATCCCATAATGCCTCTGTTTTTCTCTAGAGGGTGCATAGCATAGGTATAAATTAAAAACCACTAGAAACAAGACACGTGGACAAAAGGCAGCTATGTGCTTCATACTAGACGGTTTCAGGATGCCCCCTTTTCTACAGGCTTATAATTTAATGCTGATTTTGAATATTAGCAATTAGAAAACGTTTGTTTATTATATAAACAATATGCAAATGAGGTGTCGGACTCAAAAGTCATACATTTTGACTGGTAAGCCTCCTGGGTCTTGTATGACCTTTTAACTTCAGTGGGGAATTTAACAATTTTGCAAGTTTCACAAGTTTGAAAGAAAAAAAAAATGAAATAAAAAGCACAGACACACACACACACACACACACACACACACACAGAGGCACAACCAAAAGGCTCTACTTGGTCGTTTTCTTTTTCACAAAGTTTTTAACTCCAGAATAGATTCGATAGTCCAGCTCGAGTCACCCATTCTGAGATGCAGATGTTGTACAATCAATTATTCGGTAAGTGCTAAAATTTGTCATTAAAAAGACAGGGAAAAAAACCCTTTAGGCAATCCTCAGCAACAATACCAGCATCAATCTCCAACAACTTCGTCTTTAAGCAGAGTGACCTAGAATGACAGAAAGAGAAGTGTGAATGTCACGGTTTGCTTTTCTTTTAGTCTCCAGCATCAAAAAAAAACCATACAATCCTCACAAACATTTTTTAGATCTCGTGCTATTCAATTATTATGTCTACCTACATCTTAAGATATGCATTTATTTCTTATATTTCAATATCAGGAAGCATAACATTTTGTTTTCCTTTAGTTTTCTACTGCTATCTTCTGTACTCTTACTTTTTTTCTGCTTAGTTTATTTTTGTATTGCACTTTTCTATGAACGTGGCTGTAATAAGTTCATAGGTGAATGCAACAACAGACTTCACAAGTTAAGCTCACCGGACAAAACAAATGAGTTACTCCTGGCTAAATCTCATCTGATAGAGTGCAAACTCTTACTGAGATTGAGGATCAACTGCAATTCTGCCTGGCATGGATGCCACCAGTTTGCGGATGTAGGCTGGTGATATTAATTTTCATCCACTCCTCCAGCATCAAATCAGTACGGTCAGATTAGGTGGATGGATGGCTCTCCCGGCATTTCACTCAATGCTCCAGATAGTTCCTCAGATTTTCTATGGGATTTTAATCTGTGCATTTGGTGGCCTGTAGAGCTGCGTGAATGTTTCTGAATGTTCTCGGTGCCAATCACAGATAGTTCCTGCTCCACACGTGACTCTGGGGTAGCCATTCTGTGTCCACTCTTGAGATGAAGCACAACAGGTCAACACTTTTTCAACACTGCTTTGACCAAAGCAGAGTGTTTGCAATTAATCAATAAAAATTAGGATACCTACTTGATGTCAGATTGCGTGACATATAATGATGGTCCTTATCTGTGAACATCACCTTTCGACTGCAGTTCTGGCAACAATCAGCGGTTGATTGTTACATATGCCAGTGCTGGAAAACCCGTTGGAAAGTTGGCAACTTTCTGTACACGATGCCCTGTAGCATGCCCAAATGCAAGAACCCTTTTTTGACAATCATTCATGTCTGTCGTGCAACTCACTTTTCACAGATAGATACGAGCACATCACTACTCCTCATCACTCTACGAACCCCAAAGCATACAACACAGCTATTTGTATTACGGTATTCATACTAAGGTGTCCTCTGTTGGTGTCTCAAGTATGTATCACCTCTTGCAAGGGCAGTAACTAACTTTTTGTCCAGCGGGCTTACTAATTTTTTAATGCATTCACATAAAGAAATAGATTTGTTTAAACAGACAGGAAAACAAAGTAGTTTAAAACTGATTCACATAAATGGAATCCTGTCTGTTAATTAAATGTTGAACTATGGCCAGTTGACAACGGAGGGCAGGAAAGCAAAAACTCCCAGTCAGCTGCATCACTGAAGAAAATAAAACACTTGGAGATCCACGAACAATTGCAACAGACAAAGTCAGACACAATAACAGACCTGGAGCCCCTGACCAACTTGTCGCCTACCCCTGCTGGTCATTCTACAGTAGAAATCTGTGCTCAGCCATTTAATATGACAGAATCTTTCAATTCATTGATTGCAAAGCCCAGAACCTCAGTATTCGTATTGTGCTTAGGGTCACTGTCCTGTTGGAAGGTGAACCTTTGGTCCAATCTGTGGTACAGAACAGTCTAGAGCTGGCTTTCATTAAGGATATCTCTGTACTTTGCTCCTTTCAGCTTTATCCTGACCCTAATTAGTCTCCCAGTCCCTGCCACTGAAAAACAACCACACTGCATGATCCTTCGTTTGCCATTGAAATGGCATTGCACAGGTGATGAGTGGTACCTGGTTTCTCCCAGCTTTGATGCCTAGAATTTAGGCCAAACAGGTCAATCTTCGTTTCATTAGACCAGATAATCTTGTTTCTCACAATCTGAGAGTCATTCAGGTGCCCTTTGCTCTGGGCACTCTGCCATAAAGTCCAGATCAGTGGAGTGTTGGATTGGTGGATGTTTATCCTGAAGATTTTTCCCATCTCCACACAATGTTCTCTTGAGCTCAGCCAGAGTGACTATCAGATTCTTGGACACCTCCTTCTCTTACCATGGCCCTTCACTTCCAGTTGCTTAGTTTGGCCAGGCAGCTAGCTATAGTAAGGATCATGGTTGTTTACATGCTTCTCTTGTATTTGTACTGAATTTCTGCAAAAAATGTCCCAGTACTATACAAGTTAAGTTTACTGATAAGTCTAAAGTAGACCTGATTGTTATGTTTGCATGTGTGAACTGGCAAGTACTTGGTTGATTTTGGCTTCTTTCCCAGGGCTAACAAATAGGCTCCTTATGACAAACTAGCTCAGTAAGTGATGTACAGTGTAAGATGGCATTCTTTTGTGTTTATTACATATGAGCAAGTAAAATTGGCACTTTCAAGGCATCTCAATAATAATTTCAAATGTTAATGGCTACTTTCTGAAGAATTCAACACCCTCTAGAGGCCTGTACTTCTCCTTAAACCTTGTTATCTCAGTCAACATCAAAAGTCATGCTTTGGCTTCTTTGCCTTGCCTCATATAAATAGAACTTTCTGACTGGTGCCATTAGACAATTTATGCCTAAAACTCCAAGTGTGCGCACATCCTATACAGGCCTCCTCTAAACCACATCATTTTTTTATGTACCTGAATTGGAACTTCTTAAATATGGCCCTTAACATTTAAGACTAAGAGAGGGAAAGGTGCGATTTCCATAATCCGACATCTGAACAAATTATGATGTTTTGAATGCCCTGTGAACTTAAATTGTCTCTTTTTTAAAACTACCTTTTCCTCTGCTGTGAGCTAAACATACACAAAAAGAAAGTCCAGATAAGATGAATACATAGTATAGACAGTAACGAAACACTATAATACAAATTTTGTACAAAAATGAACCTTGTCTCATTGGATTTACATTTGGTGTACAGAATTTATGAATGTAATGCTTATGTCTGATAGGTTACCTATAATCTACTCTCTATATATAAAATCCTAAACCTAAAAGTGCAATGATTTTGTGCAAAGATTTTATATGACGTTTTTATGTCACATTTTTTGTCACGCTTTAAATCTGGCTTATTTTAAAACCTACATATATATGTTTGGTATTATTCTTTTCAGAATTTATCGAAATTTAATGTGATGTTGTTAGATTTTTAGATTCTTATTCCATTTTTAAATTATAAATTAAAATATCAAGAAAGTCATGGTTTTTAATATAAAGAAAGTTGTGGTTTTTAATTTCAATAAATCATTATTATTTCAATAATTTATTTTAATAATTTAATTCAATAAATTACATTATTTTTGATTAAGTCAACTTTCTTTTACAGGAACAAACTATTACAAAAAATGATCTATTCCGAACACCAATGTTTGTATTTAGGTGGTTTAGTTAGCTGAAGGTCGAGTTACGATGACCCATTGCATACTCTTTAGCTTTCACGTGGTTTTTCCTGTTATTTAAATTAGTCTTTTTTTTTTTTTTTTTTTTTTTTAAAGTTTTTTTTATCTATAAGAATGTCAGTTAAAATGAATGGATTTTTTTATTTAGTCTCTTATAAAGACTCATCGAGCATAGTGGACCTCAGTTTAAACGGTAATACTCCAATCGGTAAGAAGAGTAAATGTTTTATTCTCATTTCATGATTTTTACTCTGTTAAAAAATAATTCATTTTTCTTTTACATATTTCTAGAATTTTGTCATTTTGACTCCAATAAAAAATCATTTTTCTTTTGTACATTTACACATTTTAATAACATTCTGGCCGCAACTGGGAGGCTTGCCGATCCCCCAGTACTAATATATTTAAAGTGATGCACTGTAAAATCGGGAATGATTTTTTTAATTCTTTCCTCATGAAATTAAAATGTATGCAACAGAATTACTATTACTGTTTAAAAGCCAATTAAAACAAACTGATTTGCATACCGGTAATATTTTGTAATGATAAGGTGCTGAATGTCATAATTCACAAACATGAAAATGCCTGCAGAGGCAGTGATCGATGATAAACTTACAATGGACTTCAGTAAATTATACTGTATAAATTATTTTGGGCAGAATAGACTTTTTTGACATTCTGTCAACCTGACAATACCAATACATCAGGACTACCATAAATACTCACGTATAAGTTGGGTCTTGAAACCCGAAAAATCGATCATAAAATCAGACACCGACTTGTATGGCCATTCAAAAATGCGACACTTCATTTTTTTTTTTTAAAAAACATCTTCTTGTCTCCGCCAATCTCACACCAGTTTCTCAGACACATCGAATTTTGTGGCGGCATTGCAGTTACCAATTTCTTTCCCTACTTCAACAACGTTTCATTTAAAACCAACATTTTCTTCTGATCGAACACTTCATTGTAGATAAGGGATGCTCTTATGATAAAGGTGAATGAGTGTGTGAGATACAAAAAACACAAATCAATGCAAATGTTGCTTCGGAATAGTTTGGGCATTACTGTGTGGTCATGTAGGCACGAGAGAGAGAGAGAGGTTAGGAGCACACGCTGATACAGCGCATTGCCACACCCACATAGAAAATAAAGACCGTGTGCTCCGTGGTTGCTCTCTCAGGTGGGCAATAGCATATCATAATCCCCTGGACCAATAGCGTGAGTTTTATGCATTCGACTTATACAAGTGACATTATAAAATACCAGAAATTAAATGGTAAAATCAAGTCCTGACTTATCCGCAGGAGAACTTATCCGTGAGTATATACAGTAAGTATTTTAAATATTTTACCACTCAAAAATATTTAATATTCGATCATTTTCCTTAATAAATAAATGGCCAAGTATAATATTTTTGTCTCATTTGTTTAAATGGTTTCTCTTTATCTACTTTTAGGACTTGAGTGAAAATCTGATGATGTTTTAGGTCATATTTATGCAGAAATATAGAAAATTCTAAAGGGTTCACAAACTTTCAACCACAACTGTACAATACACTGGCCTGAAATACTGCTGACAGTTAATTTAATTTTGGAGCCGTTTAGATATGCTACAAGAGAAACAATGCAAGAATTGTCATTAACAACATTGTCATTTTTGTCTGAACATTACATTGAACATTGTCATTATCATTTTAAAATTGAAAACCTGAATTAAAAATCAAAGATTTCTGCACTTTGTTGAGTAGAAGAAAGTTGCAGCTATTTGAAAATTATATTTCACATTACAGTTTGAAAAAAGTTAAAATAAAATTAACTATTGTTCATACATTTTCATCCAATTGAGGTCAGTAAAAGCTTCACATAGTGGTAATATTTCTTTATGGTGCTGCCAAAAGACTGCATCAACACTCCAAAAGGAAAAAAAAATACTGAAGGACGTTATATATACACATCTCTAGTGCCAGAAGAAACTGAACGTTCCAGTTTCAAACTCACCTGTTGTTCTAGTGATTCCGATTGATTGGCAGGATAAAGAAACTCCTGGGACTCATTCCGACTGGTTACTACTTGGAGTGAAATGATTGGGGTGGGAGTAAAGCTGTTTCTCCACCAAAAAACTAAACAGCTAGCAAAGACCAAACAGAGAAGAACTGCAACAGAGAAACACAAAAGTGTCACCTTATATGAAAAATAATTTTACCAGTATTACATGAAGTGACAAAATATGACACAAGCAAAATCATTTCTTTAAACGTAGAAACTAAATTCAGTCTCCATTACTTGCACATCAGAAAGATTTAGGTCCACCACAGTATGGATGAATAGACAGATATTGCCAAAAGTATTGGGATGCCTGCCTTTACACACACATTAACTTTAATGACATCCCATTCTTAAGACACAGGCTTTAATATGGAGTTGGCTCAACCATGGCAAATTTAACAACTTCAACTATTCTGGGAAGGCTTTCCACAAAGTGTAGGAGTGTGTTTTTGGGACTTTTTGACCATTTTTCCAGGAGACCATTTGTGAGGTCAGGAACTGATTTTGGATGGGAAGGCCTGGCTCACTCGCAGTCTCTGCTTGAATTCATCCCAAAGGTGTTCTATCAGGTTGAGATCAGGGCTCTCTCTGTGCAGGCCAGTCAAGTTCCTCCACACCAAACTCATTCCTCCATTTCTTTATAGACCTTGCTTTGTGCACTGGTGCACAGTTATGTCGGAACAGGAAGGGGCCATCCACAAACTGTTCCCACAAAGTTGGGAGCATGAAATTGTCTAAAATGGCTTTGTATGCTGAAGCATTAAGAATTCTTTTCACTGGAACTAAGGCCCAACCCCTGAGAAACAACACCACACCATAATCTCCCTCCACCAAACTTTACACTTGGCACAATGCAGTCAAGCAAGTCCCGTTCTCCTGGCAACCGCCAAACCTGGACTCTTCCATTGGATTGCGTGATTCATCACTCCAGAGGACACGTCTCCACTCTCTAGAGTCCAGTGGTGGTGGGCTTTACACCACTGCATCTGATGCTTTGCATTGCACTTGGTGATGTAAGGCTTGGATGCAGCTGCTCAGCCATGGAAACCCCTTCTATGAAGCTTTCTATGCACTGCTCTTGAGCTAATCTGGAGGCCACATGAAGTTTGGAGGTCTGTAGCTACCGAATCTGCAGTAAGTTGGTGACTTCTGCACACTGTAAGCATGCGCTGTCCCTGCTCTGCGATTTTATGTGGCCTACCACTTCGTGGCCGAGTTGCTGTTGTTCCCAATTTGTTCCACTTTGTTATACTACCACTAACAATTGACCGTGGAATATTTAGTAGCAAGAAATTTTCATGAATGGACATATTGGCATCCTATCACGGTACCACGTTTGAATTCACTGAGCTCCTGAGAGTGACCCATGCTTTCACAAATTTTTGTAGAAACCAGCAATCTGCATGCCTAGGTGCTTGATTTTATACACCTGTGCCGATGGAAGTTATTGGAACCCCTGAATTCATTGATTTGGAGGGGTGTCCCGATACTTTTGGCAATATAGCATTCTGTAGTAGATGAAAAGACAGAATTTTACTTAACCCATTAAAGCCTTATTGCCATTGGTATGATGGATTCTTGACATTACTCAGCTGAATAATTCACTGGCTGAAAGTACTTTGTAACAGTGAGTTACAGAGAGGATGTGCAGCCTTATTCACAATGGCCATCAGCTTTGTCTTCATTCTCTGCTCCACTACTTCCTCCTGTGGGTCCACAGTGCATGCCATAAAATAGTCTGCCTTATTAATTAGTTTGTTGATTTGGTGGGCCTTTGTTGAGATGATGTTACCGGCCCCAGAAAATCGCACTGGACATCACAGAGTTACAGAAGATGTAAAAAAAATTTCACTACCCACATTAAAGGAATGCAGTTCCCTAAGAAAAAAAAAAAAAAGAGTTTGCTTTGCCCTTTCTTCTATAATTCCTGAGTATTGTTAGACCAGTTCAGCCTATCAATGTTGTGGACCCCCATGTTCTTGAAGCAGTGCACCACCTCTACATCTACTCCTTGAAAAGTGACCAGGTGCAGGGGCTCTTTGGTGTGGCGACAGTTAAAAAGCAGTTCCTTGGTTTTGCTGATGCTGAGTTGCAGACAATTCTTTTTGCACTAAGAAACAAAGTTCTCCATTTGACTCCTCTCCTGTGTTTCATCCCCCTTATCAATACATCCCATAAATGCAGAATCATCAAGAGAATTTCTGCAAGTGACATGACCTGGATTTATACTTATGAAACCAAGGCGAACAGGATGAAGAGAAAAAGAGATAGGATTGTTCCTTGTGGTGCTCCAATGTTGCTCACACTGTCCTTGAGCTTCATTAACTACAGTGTACCCAACAGATACTCCACCATCCAGGACACCATAGGGTCATCCACCTGCATATCTCTGAGTTTACCCCTTAACAGGGATTATTATATGGTGTAGAAGGCACGGCACTAGAGGAATCAAAAAACATACTCCTCACAGTGCTGCCAGTTTTGTCCAAATGGGAATAAGCCTTATGGAGCAGGCAGGAGTTGATAATGAAGTAGAGATTGTGTGTGTGTGTGTTTAAATGGTCAGTGGAAGAAGGTGGTGGTTTAAGGAGGAAAAACTTGGTTCAAGGCAAAAACAATTCATTGGCTGAAAGTACTTCATAACAGTGGGTCACAGAGAGGATGTACAGCCTTATTAATAATGTCCATCAGTTTTGTCTTCATTCTCTGCTCCTCTACTACCTCCATCAGGTCCACAGTGCATCCCATAAAAAAAAAGAGTCTGCCTTATTAATTATTTTGTTGATTTGGTGGGCCTTTCTTGAAAAGATGTTACTGGCCCTGAGCATCATGGTGTGGAAAATCGTACTGGACTTCACAGAGCTATAGAGGGTGTGAAAGATGTCACTACCCACATTAAAGGAATGCAGTTGCCTAAGAAAAAAAACAGTTTGCTCTACCTTTTCTTCTATAGTTCCTGAGTATTGTTAGACCAGTTCAGCCTATCAATGTTGTGGGACCCCATGTTCTTGTAGCATTGCACCACCTTTTCATCTGCTCCTTGAATAGTGACCAGGTACAGAGGCTCTTTGGTGTGGCGACAGTCAGAAAGCAGTTCCTTGGTTTTGCTGATGCTGAGTTGCAGACAATTCTCTTTGCACCAACAAGTAAAAGTTCTCCATCTGACCCCTCTTCTCTATTTCATCCCACTTTTCAATAAATCCCATAAATGCAGAATCATCAAGAGAATTTCTGCAAGTGACATGACCTGGATTTATACTTATAAACCAAGGCGAACAGGACGAAGAGAAAAAGAGATAGGATTGTTCCTTGTGGTGCTCCAGTATTGCTCACACTGTCCTTGAGCTTCATTAACTACAGTGTACCCAACAGATACTCCACCATCCAGGACACCATAGGCTCATCCACCTGCATATGTCGGAGTTTACCCCTTAACAGGGATTACTACAGTATATGGTGTAGAAGGCACGGCCCTAGAGAAATCAAAAAACATACTCCTCACAGTGCTGCCAATTTTGTCCAAATGGGAATAAGCCTTATGGAGCAGGTAGGAGTTGTTAATGAAGTAGAGATCACGTGGGTGTGTTTAATGGTCAGTGGAAGAAGGTGGTGGTGGTGCAAGGAGGGAAAAATCTACTACAAAATTGGTTCAGGGAATTAACTTTGTCCACATTTTCTTCTAGCGCCTGAACTCTGGATTGTCCGAGTCCAGTAATTATGGAGCGCATTACATAAATACAATGAAGAAATTATATGTCAGAACCATCATCTAGATGCAATATATGTTAAGCAAAGTTAAAAAAAAAAAAAAAAAATCTTGGAAAACAAATCTTAAAAGCACAGGTACAAGTCAGAGACAACCTGAGAAGCTCCAGCTAGATACGCATTGTGCTGAGATTATTTGTACAATTGACTATAGCACATACCAGTAAGCGATAGAATCAGTACAAAGCCCAGACTCCTTTTTGGGTCCGTACACTGAGGTGACACCGGAATTTCCTGTGTGCCAGGAACAGTGGAATTTGAAACCGGAATGCTCCATGTGTCAAGAACACTGGAATCTGTCAAGAAAAGCAAGCAAGTGCAGAAATATCATTAGAGTGAATACCGCACACAGATATGGCTCTACTGAATGGTGATTGAGTTCATTTTAGGATTTGGCAAATACTAATTAGCATTTTGATCAATTTTTATGTTACAAAAAGTGTAACTACAAAACCATTAGGAGCCTACAAACAGACATTTGTCAGTCTTTCTAACAGAATTTAATGGAGCCTGTTAATAGAAGAAAAAATATGTTTATAATGTACCAGAAATAAAAAACCATCAACATGGAACACCATGATTATAATCTCTGAAGAAAAAAAAAAAATAGTAATGAAGAAAACGGGAGTGACACACAAAAAAACGAAAAGGTAGTATGGCCTATGAGCCAAAGTATTAGACTTTATGCTGCAAGGTGGCTGGTTCAATGTAGACTTTTGACTTCCTTACATGACTCTGATGTCCCTTAAACTGCTTGTACTCCAATTGTAAAAATTACAGTATATGAGGGGGTACCCAAAAATAACTGGAATCTGTACCTGGTGCGCACTATAGAATTAGTTGAGAATTTCACTACTAGGTGTAGCATACTGACAGTATTCTGTAGCAGGCTGCCAAGTAACGTTGCTTTGTATTGTTCATATGGCATTCTGTGTCGGGTTTTTCATGGTGCTTGTAAAACGTGTTCTGCAATTTTGGTGATGGGTGATCATAAATAACAGCGAGTCTGTGTTAAATTTTGCTTTCTCTTAGGGAAAACAGCAGCTGAAACTGTAGTGATGCTTGAAACTGCTTTCAAAAGAGGAAGCTTTAGGTAAAACACAGGTCTACTAGAGGTTTTCACGTTTCAAATGAGGTGAAATATCACTTGATCTTTGCTCCGTGTGACTTTTTCCTGTTCCCGCATATGAAAAAAAGAACTCAAAAGGAAAGCGTTTTTGTACCGTGGAGGAAGTCAAAGAAAAATTGCTGCAGGCATCAGACAACATTCTTCTTCAGCAATTCCAAAACTGTTTCCACCAGTGGGAAAACCGTTGGGACAAGTGCATTCATCACATGGAAAGGACTTTGAAAGAGACTAAAGTTTCAGTACGCAAAAATTATGAAAACAATTTTTTTTTTTTTTAAATCTGGTTATTTTTGGGTACCCCCTTGTATACACTATTGTCAATTTTGTAAAGTGCCTTAAATACATGCTTGATGTATACAAGAATGACAAAAGAAAAAAAGTTGATGATAAAATATTAAAATTAATATATTTGACATTTTACCTTATCTATATTTAAAATCAATATTTCATACTTTGTGGTGATCATACCATCAATGTGTGATACAACACTGTTTCCCAGAGTACTATACAACTGATGACTACTTTCCACAGCAGACCCTGTTCATTTCAGCTAAACTAAAGAAAAAAGTTAAAATGACTGTAACTGGTGTACACCCCCGTCCCCCCAACCCCAAAGTCAAATACAACGCAGTCACTTTTGTTACAGTTCTCTTGTTGATCACATAAACATTCTCTGCTCACGAACCTCTCATAGCTTGCTAAAGACTTTATTGTCCATGTACCTTTGTATTACAGTATTATTTCAATTTTAAATGCTAATATAAATACACATAGAAAACAGACAGATAGTAGCCATCTTGTTTTTCCTAAATTCCAACTGTTGCCATCAGGCTGCAGATTTAAATTCCTAAGGATGAAGGGCAACAGATTTAAGAACTCTTAATTCTTATTATTCCAGAGGGGACTGGGAGGTCTTTTGGTCTGGAATCCCTACAGATTTTATTTATTTTTTTTCTCCAGGCTCTGGAGTTTTTTTTTGTTTTTTCTGTCCACCCTGGCCATCGGACCTTACTTATTCTATGTTAATTAATGTTGACTTATGTTTATTTTTTATTGTGTCTTCTATTTTTCTATTCTTCATTTTGTAAAGCACTTTGAGCTACATTTTTTTGTATGAAAATGTGCTATATAAATAAATGTTGTTGTATTCTTAGAGCTATAAACATTTTGAATTCTGTTATTTGGAAAGGCCAATTCATACCTCTGCATCGAGCCTACCTTGTAGCTTGACACACATCTGCTCAAAAATGTGACTAAGCATCATGTCAATGCAGACACTACGCAGATCTCTAAAACTCTTATTGGCCAGTTCGGTAACTATGCGTTTTCTGAAACTCATTTTTGTTAATTTTCTGGTATTTTTAAGTAAATGTGGAGCAGATCGAGAAAAGTCAGTCAGTCATTGTCCAACCTGCTATTATCCTAACACAGGGTCACGGGGGTCTGATGGACCAAAGCCCAGCCAGTACAGGGCACAAGGCAGGAACAAATCATGGGCAGGGTGCCAGCCCACCGCAGGGCACATGCACACAAACATACAAACATACACACATACTAAGCACACACTAGGGACAATTTAGGATCGCCAATGCACCTAACCTGCATGTCTTTGGACTGTGGGAGGAAACCGGAGCACCAGGAGGAAACCCATGCAGACACGGGGAGAACATGCAAACTCCACGCAGGGAAGACCCGGGAAGCGAACCCAGGTCTCTTTACTGCGAGGCAGCTGCGCCACCGTGCCGCCCGATCGAGTAAAGACTTGTCTAAAAAGTTACAAAATATACACTGTAACAGACAGCCAGGCTAGGACACCTACTTAAATGAAGGATCGGGAGAAAGAGCTTACACAGGGCATTACATTCCCCGGAACGGCAGAGGAAAGTCCCCCTGGCTTAGGACAGTGGCATGGGTGTGAAGCATGGAAACTTAGCCCTGTTAGGGCCCATGATTTACCGCCAGGGGTGTATGGAGAACTGCAAAGCCTTTCTCTGAAGGACTACCTTCACACCCCAAAGCGAGGCCAGAAGGAGAATGTTGGACACCTGGAGCACTTACGGGGGCCCTATAAAAGGAGCCGCATCACTCCATTCGAGGAGCTTGAGTCGGGAGGTGGACAAAACTTGCTAGAGGAGGAATGGAGGCAGAGAAGAGACAGAAGAGAGAAAGAGAGAGAAAGTGCTGTGTGCTGTAATTACTGTACTTGGTGTACTGCGCTGCTGTGGGGACCGAGAGAAAAATCGCTTTCCCCACTTGAATAAACATGTGGTGTTCTGAGCTGGTGCCTGTTGTGCTCAGGTGTTTGGGGAGCTGGTGTCCTCAACACATTTAAATGATACCTCATCACAACACTACAAAGACAATCAGATGGTGGCCAACCCATGGTGCCAAATCTTGGCTAACATCAGTCTGGAAGGCAGCTAATGTATGAAAAAGTGGAAAAAAAGTCAGGGACAAATCTGGGGAGAAAATGTGTAGTAAAAGGAGCGGTGATCATGGAGGGCAAAAAATGCCTGAATTTGAATGCATTATTTGCTTTTCTTGCACACTACAAATACTGCTGTGTGATGCAGCAGTATAAACTGTTTTTGGTGGGATATGCCATGGGCATAGCTATGGTGTAGTCTCGACACAGTAGTATAACTCTAAATTCTAAATCATTTTGTGGGCTGTTAATGGTAATTATTCTTCTTTGTATTAATCATAAGTGTGTATAATGATGATAACAATAGTTTTCAATTATTGTGTCTTTGCTTATTTTCTTGTATATGTGTAGCAGTGAATTGTGTTTTGTACTTTCCTGCTGAAAATTAATTTCTTTCTGAGATAATGAAGTCTACCTAATCTAAGTGAACTTACTTATAGATGCTTTTTGTAAGATTTTAAAGGTATTTGACCTTCCATCTTTGAACTTAAGCCACACCCATTTTGGTGTACCAACAAAAAAACAAATGTGACAAATGAGCACAGTAGGTGGGCTGACTTTTCCATATTGACAGCAGCTAAATAGAAAACTGCAGGAATTTAATTTAGCGGATCTTTCCAAAAATAATAAAGACCAAAAAAAATCTGTTTGAGTAGCTAAAAAAAATACACCACCCAAAAGTTATATTTTTATATATGTTACTTACCCCATGTACTTTATTGCGGTGGTCGAGAAAAAAAAATACTTTCATGTTTTAATGTAGAATGGAGAGTAAAATGTTTATGATAGGGCGGCACGGTGGCGCAGTGGGTAGCACTGCTGCCTCGCAGTAAGGAGACCTGGGTTCGCTTCCCAGGTCCTCCCTGCGTGGAGTTTGCATGTTCTCCCCGTGTCTGAGTGGGTTTCCTCTCACAGTCCAAAGACATCCAGGTTAGGTGCATTGGCGATCCTAAATTGTCCCTAGTGCGCGCTGGGTCTGCGTGTGTGTGAGTGTGTGCCCTGCGGTGGGCTGGTGCCCTGCCCAGGGTTTGTTTCCTGCCTTGAACCCTGGGTTGGCTGAGATTGGCTCCAGCAGACCCCCCGTGACCCTGTAGTTAGGATATAGCGGGTTGGACAATGGATGGATGGATGGATGGATGTTTATGATATAATAAAACCCAATGCTGACCAATATGATACAAACAGTAAGTAAAACATTCATGAAAGGAAAAAAAATAAAAAACGTACCTTATTTGTGTCACATAACATATCAGGTGTCTAGTCACATGTTCTTTGCAAAACACAATTAGTTACTTCAGGAATGCCAAGCACATATCTTAAATGATAAACTAAAGCCCCATGGGACTGCCTTTTTTTCTTTTGAAAAAAAGAAAAACTAAAAGCAGCATGCATTTTGCAATTTTTTAGCATTCAACAGAATAATTGATATGCGGATTATGGGACACAAGTGAAATTTTTTACTTTTTTTAATGGACATTTTTCAAATGGTTTGCAGTTTTACAGAACTAGTCCCTACTGACTTCTATGTGAAACTTTTTTCTCTCCATTCTGCATGAAAACATGATTTAATTTTTTTTTTCCCTGACTATCACTACAAAGTACATAAGGTAAGTAGCACATAAAAAATACTTTTTTACATTTAAAAAGCGTTTTCACAGATGAAAGAGCTGCACCTGTTTGGACAACAGAACAGCTTATACAAAATACATTATGCAAGAATCTACCAAAGCCATCAGAATTTCTAATTAAAACCTGACATGGATTTTTGGCCATGCTGCCCACTGCTGAATCCAAATCAGGATAGATCCAGTTTTTAATTTCCACATGAAACAGTTAAAACCAGCATACGGACAGGAGCCTCTTTTAGGTTCGTTAGGAAAGACTGCACATCATGGTTTTGTGGTTCCTATTCATTTCTGATTTGTTCATAGCATTCCTCCTTGCGTCATGTATTCTGCATGCCACATTTTCATTTATGATGTTTTATTAAAAAAATATATATTTTCATTAAATATAACAATCCTGCAGTTTTTTTTCTTAAAACATATTTTCACTTCATGTTGCTATTGCTATCATTCTGTGTGCTTTTGTGGTGCCATCCTTATTTTGGTTCTTATCCCAGCAATTGATTAGCAGTTGTGCTGTGCAACCTGTGACTAAATTGCGAGCAAAACAATTAAGTAATTTACACTACAGGTAAAATGTATAGCGATATTAAAAAGAATGTATAAAAAATCTAAAATTCTGGAAGGCGAGAACATTTCTGTGAAATAAAAACATGGTTGTACGCTTGAGGCTGAGTGAAACAAAATTTGAGAAAACTGAAATGGATAACAGACTATTTTAGGGTGGTGCCAAGTTAGAAAGGCAGTCTTCAAAACATCTAGCATATATGTGATCTGGACCATAGAAATGTTAGGTCCTTTACTACATTAAATCAAATATAAAGTTCCAAAAACTTTATCTAAAAAATGAGTGGAATTTGTGATACATACAACATACGGTACTACACAGATATTTTCAAATACCAAAAAGTGTAATACTTCAAAACTAGAAAATTAAAATTAGCTCACCAGGTTCAAGACATGCAAATCCATGACGGTTTTTGTCCGAGGTAGGCACTGGCACACATAGGAGCTCAGGTGAGGTTACATGGTCCTTACAAACGTTGTGACCTACGGAGAGAGTAACAGCGTGTTATGGTGTATAAAATCTGTACATTTTGGTTTCCATTATATTTTGTTCAAGACAAGACAACAGATGAACTAAAACAAATTAAAGCAGGTTTTCTTCCCTTACTCCTTACTTTTTGTTCATAGCTTAATGCTAATTTGGTTTACAGCCTGAGAAAGAATGCTGAGCTCATACCTCAGGCTATTGATTACTTTATGGATGGACATCTGGAACAACAGTTTGGTTTACAGCCTGGGACAGGAAGAACTACTGATACCTCAGAGTACATCAAAGGTTTTGTTGTGTGGGAAAACGGACAGTGAATTAATTCATCAATCATTTTGACAGCCAGCCAATCAGGTGCATGTGTTGTGAAACCAAGGCATGACATTTCATAATAAATATGCCTTGGTTTGAAAAGCAAGATAGAGAAGCAAAGAAGAAGAGAAGAAGGAGAAGAAGAAGAGGAACGGACAAAGACGGCCCTGGTCGTCAGAAAGGCATCATGAACATCGATTGCTAAATCAAAACGCCTCCCTGGGACATTCATCCTTGTCATCTGTAACTTTTTTTCGTAAGCTTTTTCTAAAGAATATATATATTCAGACTTTCCTATCAGTACCTATTTTCTATTATTCTTTTGTTCCAGTGGTATTATTATTCTTGTAATAAATACCATTCTGCTTTTAACTTTCAATGCTTTGTATTAATGTCTAGAGTGATTGAAGTAATAAGTTAGATTTCTTTGAGCACCTGGTGACAGCCGGATTTTTGCCATTATTTCTGTGCTGCAAGGTTTATAAGGCTGAGAGTGAGAGCGCTACTCAATAGAAGGGACAATACGATAAAGAAGGTTTTCTTGGCTGATAAATGGCCTATAGTCAAGAGTGCTGAGTCTTTGTATGTTTAAATGTATTCTTGTAGACCAAAAATAGTATTTAGGTCTGAGATATCACTAAAAAATCGTATGTTGTTCGTGCCGAAAATAAGTTAAGTCTCTTGAAGTGCTGAATGACAGGCTGTTATTCCTATAGCACTTGTGTGGTTCAAAGTGCTAAGGGTTAATCAGCGTGTGTGTGTCATTCATAGGGCACTGTTGTGGTTAGGGTCTGTGTGTGTGTGTGTGTGTGTGTTTATCTACGAGTGTGTGTGTTCATTTTAAAGTGCAACAATAGACCAACCAGATAACGAACTTGACGAGAACATTTACCCTTGAGAAAACAGGTAAAGGGTAAGTAGAGGGAAACACTACGATAATACATAGCGTAATTTACAAAAGGGATACAATGAAATCAAAAACTGGCCATTTTGACTTCAAGAGCTACCCCAGGTTTAGGAAAGCAAGTTTGAGGATTCCTGTATACCTGGTGTCACACACGTGTGAATAGGAGGGTGCTCTATGGACCAAGTGAAGGTAATTCAAACGCCAGACCAGAGGGTGGCGAGGTGCGCTAAACCTTCTTCTGTTGTCTCTGCAGATCAAAAACGGGAAAACCTGTCTGAATCAACCCTGAAGACGTCACTTCCAGTTCCGGCGCCCAGAAGAGCGTCACTTTTGGATATGACGTCAGAAACCCATCACTTCCTGTTCCCCTATGTCACTTTCGGTTATGGCATTTAAAGCCGCCAATTTTTCCACCAGTCTTCAGTCTTGTTTTGGACTCCATCAAAGACACTTAAGTCTTGACTTCAAAACCGCCAGGGAAATTATATGGGTGGCTGCCCCAAACCTTTCTAAGTATGTTGAGTCTGATCTTTTCATACCGGGTACTCCCTTCAAGTGGATATTTAAGATAAAGTTTACCTAGAGGGATGGAATCCATAAATTGACATTATTGTAAAACATTAAAGGATATTTGTGGGAAAAAAAACTAAAAAAGACCTGCCTTATACTCCGCTTTTTTCCATCTTTTTAAATTTACTTTTCTTTTATAATAAAAGTGATACTGGCCCATTAAAATGTTTTAAGCGTACATACAAAAAAATCAAATTTATATGCGTCATAACTGTCTTGATATGAAGGGATTAGTACTTCATGAATCTCTTGTATACATACTATAATTTTTTTATATTATATACACATCACGCAAAACACACACAATTAAGCATATAAATACTTTTTTTGATGTGAACTCAAACCACAAGCCATCACAGTCAAAAATATGCACTATGGTAATTGACAGTGGTCATCCATAAACCCACATCATCAGGTTTAGAAGAACTTTCTTGCAGAATGAGGTAATAGGAGAACACCTATGCTCATGTGAGCAGGGACCACTGCCAAGCACTGCAATTGGAGCACTTCCTGGTGATCTCTTCTCCAAAGCACCACCGCACACTCCACCCCTCCACCCCCCTGACTATGATAAGTGCATTTCTATTAGCTCATGCTTTAAGGAGCCATTTCTAAACCATACGTTGCAGGTTTTTGGCTAACCACTGCCAGCTACCACAGTGCAAATTTGCGAACTTTGATTTCTCAAGGTATCAGTCCATGGGAAAACAATATATATTTTGTCACACAAGTACGCTTTGGAGACAACTTAAAGGTTCATCTAGTTGTAATTCTACCCTGAGCCGAGGGTTGGCACTGTCACCTAATGCTTCTCCTTCTTTCTTTCCAATAGATCGGACAACCGCCAGTCCCCATGACGACACTTCTGGGTTGCCATCTTCTGGCCCTAACTCTTCTGGTCTGGCTTGCACTAAGGGGCAGTGCCACCATTTCTCCTCAGTCAACAATCTGACTCCCGCCTGAAAAGACCTTGCAACCTTTTTGCTTTTTTACTTTATTTTTTTTTGGCCATCAAATATACAATAACTACTAATGAACCGATCATATTGTTTCATTTTCAGAACCATAATATCTTTGCATTGGCCTTTTAGATGCAAGGGGAAGACTCAACCATTGCCGAGTGCAGGGGTGGCGAACTCCAGGCCTGGAGTGTTGCAATGGCTACAGGTTTTCATTCTAACCGTTTTCCTAATCAGTGACCCGTTTTCACTGCTAATTAACGTTAATAGCCCTGTTAGAAGAGTTCAGCCCTCTGAATTGATGTCTTTTCTTCATTAAATGACAGCCAAGCAGAAATGAGATGTGAAACGAGCTAACAGATGACCAGCTAAACTGGGGCTTCAAAACTCCAACCAATTTCACTTCAATCACTTTCTAAATGAGAAGCCAATTCTTGTTGTTAATTAAACCCATTATTTAATTCCGCGGCTAGTTGTTGCTCTCATTCTGCCACAGCACACATTTCGAAAACTGTTGTTTTTCTGTTCTTTCTAAGAGCACCGTCAAAATGTTTTGGTGACCTGAGAGATCAACCTTACCAAGACCATCACCTCTTTTTAATTTCAGATATTGTGTAATGGGCACAAGGGAGCTGGGCATGTGGTGGCTTGTTTTGTGTCTCATTATTGTTTGGCTGCTAATTAAAGAAAAAGAAACAACTATGGGGCCGGAAGTTAAGTTAAATAAAAAAAGTAATCAGCAGCAAAAACTGCTCACTAATTATGAAGATGGTAAGAATGAAAACCTGCAGCCATTGCGGCACTTGAGGCCTGGAGTTCGCCACCCCGTCTTAGAAAGAACAGAAAAACAACAGTTTTCGAAATGTGTGCTGTGGCAGAATGAGAGCAGCAAAACCCATGGAATTAAATAACGGGTTTAATTAACACCAAGAATTGGCTTCTCATTAAGAAAGTGATTGGAGTGAAATTGGATGGAGTTTGAAGCCCCAGTTTAGCTGGTCATCTGTCAGCTCATTTCACATCTCATTTCTGCTTGGCTGTCATTTAATGAAGAAAGGAATCAATTCAGGAGGGCTGAACTCTTCTAACAGGGCTATTAAAGTGATGGACAAAAAGTTAATTAGCAGTGAAAACGGGTCACTGATTAGGAAACGGGTTAGAATGAAAACCTGTAGCCACTGCGGCACTCCAGGCCTGGAGTTCACCACTCCTGGCCTAGTGTGTTGCTACTGATAAAGACAATAAAGCATCTCAGTTTTTCAGATTTGTACTGTGAACTGCCATTTGTCAGTCATGAATCCACTGTCTGGCGCAGAATCAGTCTCCTCACAACGTGAGCTAATAGGAGAACTTCTTATGTCAGATGCATAGTCAATGCCTTTAAGCACTGTGCAAATCTGCAAACTGAGATGCTTTGTGTTGCGAGTCCAAAGCAACACGCTCGTTGACATGGGCGAGATTTGCACTGTGGGTGGGTGGAGTGTAATGGCAATGTTGCACAGAAAAAGTAGAGGTTGAGAGACAATGCTAAGCTGATGTTCAGGTGACATCAGCTCAGCTCTCTCTTTCTAATGTCCCACCTTTGTTACACAACATCACAAAAAGACCCTGTACACATTGTACTATTGTCAAGTAAGGCATGTTGACAAAAACTAACAACTTTAAGATTGTTATTATTGCAGACCAGGAGTAAGGGATTCTCTGAGTCATGAATGCTATGCATTAACTTCATTGCTTATTTCATTCTTAAAAAATGCATATGGTAAAGGGTTTCTGAGGGTTACAGAGCTATAAATTGAAGACACAATGGTAGCTCTTCTTGTCAACATGGGTAGCTAAAATTTAGTACCTTCTGGCTGCAGGACTGGATGAAGCAGAACCAGGCCATTTGGGCTGCTTGAAACAGATATTAACTTTCTAGCATCAGTGCCATTCAGCTTTATGGCACTGTAGATGGTGCGACTTTCTTTATCACTCCAGAACACTCGATTCTGAAAGGAAAAGAAAATGCATATTAGTAACCAAAAAATACACTCTCTATCTTTCATTTTGTTGAGTGAAAAGAAAGGCGCAAACTCACCATACTGAATAAAGTTAAAGACAAAGACCTACAACCTTTTGTAGAAACAGAGCTGCTCCACTGGTAAAACTAATAAGAATTTTACCTAAAAAAAGTATTAACCCCCCTTTTAGTTTTTCTTTTTACACTATCTGTATAGTTTGAAAGTCTGAACATTACGTTTTCAGTATGCTGAGCACCAGTTTTGCTTTACACACACACAGCTTGTCAGGTAACAATTTACTTTAAATGTCTAGCGCTTGGATAGTTGTGCATACAGGTGGGTTAAAGGTGTGCTCTTTATACTCTGCAAAACATTTTTTCTGATAATTAAATCAACTGGAAATTTGAAGTATTAAAATGAATGAAACATTCACATATTATTTACATTTCAATATTTGTGCTTTTTAAACACACTAGTTATACTTATTTCAAGTCAAATGTTATCCACATTAAAGCTTTAACATTTAATTTTTCAATGCTGAACAACAGACAGCATTGCTAATTATAGGTAAAACATGCAGGATATGTACAGATATTTGTAGCAATTGAGGACAAATAAACTCAAGATAAAGGGCATAGCTACATTAATATCATTTTAGGGATGGGCATTTTGACTGCTCTTAGGATATAAAAATACTGGAAAGGAAATAAAATATATCAGTCACAAGAAAAGCTTTAACTAAAGTTTTAACAATGTTCCCAAAAACCATTACTTATGGAATTTATTTTATTAAATATTACTTCCTTCTTTATAAACAAATTTTTCATCTATGAAATGCACCACTGAACACAAATAAGCGCCAGCTACTTTATCTTTATTATTTTCTCCATCTTCCTTTAAAATAGCTCTCTAGCACTGAAGCACTATGCCACTAATCCCACTTGAGATACACCAGCATTGCTCTTTCCAGCACTGGCACATGGCAAAGCTTTTGGTTTTCCAATAAACGCATTACAGTATTTTTCCATCCACACAAAGGTATAAAAATCTATTACAAAATTCAGCATGTGTAGTCATAGATATTTTTGAAGAAGCCAATCTTCCAATATAAATTCTATTTTGACTATTTTTAAAGGTGACATAAATCATAATCTTTTATATTTGAAATATG
>JANRMT010062789.1:10783711-10838955 GCA_026402145.1 Polypterus bichir lapradei | reverse complement strand
GGCGAAACTGGCCAAGGATAGGTGTGCCAAGCTTGTGGCATCATATTCAAAAAGACTTGAGGCTGTAATTGCTGCCAAAGGTGCATCGACAAAGTATTGAGCAAAGGCTGTGAATACTTATGTACATGTGATTTCTCAGTTTTTTTTATTTTTAATAAATTTGCAATAACCTCAAGTAAACTTTTTTCACATTGTCATTATGGGGTGCTGTGTGTAGAATTCTGAGGAAAAAAATGAATTTAATCCATTTTGGAATAAGGATGTAACATAACAAAATGTGGAAAAAGTGATGCGCTGTGAATACTTTCCGGATGCACTGTATATCAATTGATTATGTAAAAAAAAAAGATGCAAATTCATTATGCAAAATGCAACTTCTCAATACTTTATAGAGAAAAAGATGCTTCATGTCCATTCTTAGTTCTGCCTAATGGATATGGATTTTTTGGACCAATAACAATATTGATATGTGGGCAACGCAGATGGCTAGTTACCAATATTGTTAGTAAGCATTAGATTTCCTAATGTGTTAATTAATAAACAAGACTTTGCCACACTCTGGAGCAAAGAATAGTGAATATAGAACCATTTCATTCATTTCCTTAAACGATTTATCCAGGACAGGGTCTGGGGAAAGCTGAAGCCTATCTCAGTAATCATTGAGCAGAAGACAGGAACAATACCTGGGCAGCGCACCAGTCTAATGCATGGCAAACACACCTATACCAACCAATAGGGCCAAATTAGCATTGGCATTTAACCTAACCTGCATGTCTTTGGACTGCTGGGAGAAGCCCGGAGCACTCAGTGGAATCCCATATAGACGCACGGAGTATATTCAAACTTCATATAGGCAGCACCTAGGGCACAAACCTCTGTTTCCTTGTTGCAAGGCAGCATTGCTACCCACCATGCCACTGTGCTGCCCCCGAGTAAAACAACTTTATCGCAAAACTTCTATCTTCCTTACCTGAAACATCAGTGGAAGCAAATGTGGATGTGTGTATGAAAGTGCTGGGCTAATTCCTGCCTCTTTCATTTTGTTGATAGAGGGCACAAATCTATGTGATGTGGGTGTATGACAATTGGCAAACAACTGCACTACACTGGCCTGAATGCTTTCAAAATTTCTAATGCAATAAAATGTTCTCAACAATTACTAAAATTGTTTGTGGAGAAAATTCATTTAGTTTTTTCATACATCACTATACTTTAGATCAAACTCATAACCTTTCCTATTAGATGTTTTTCACTTTAAGGAATTGTCACATTACACAATTTACAAAACAGGTTTGATTTTGTTGCAAGTTAATGTGTATGCGAGAGATGACAATTAATGAGCATTCGCCACAAAGAAAAATGCATAAAATGCACTTAGTAAGGAATACAGGTGTTCTGGATCTCACAAACAGAAAAGAGGTTCATGTTCCTGATGTCTTGTGGTTTACATATCATAACAGAATGGAGGTTTGGGGTGGGAGGTCAGAAGTTGCTGCTGAAGGTGCCGTACCCGTAACTTCTGTGCACGGGCATTCGCTCCTTCAGCCTGAAGCAAAAAGGGTAAGCTAGATTGAAAATGTGAAATCTGAAAGGAATTACACTGAGGTAGCGCTTGTGCTTTGTAGCAAGGAGACCAGGGTTTGTGTCCCGGGACCTCCCTGCATTGAGTTTAAATGCTCTCCCCATGTCTGTCTGGGATAACTCTGATTTTCCGATTTCATCCCACTGTTCAAACACATGCCCTGCGAATGGACTCAAACTCTGTCCAAGGTTTGTTCCTGTCTTGTTCTCTATGATAGTTGGGATGAGTTCTAGCAATCCCACCACCCTGTCTTAGGCTAAAAAATGACATGACATGAAAGGGATTTTTAAATAAAATACAAGGTTCTCTGAGTCTTTTGATTATTCAAGTTCAGAATGTGCAATCCTGAGCTTGTAAAGAACTTTGAGACTGTATTCACCATAATGAGGTATAAACATTCCTCATTATTAGTTCTTTCTAGTTCATATAGAAAAATGTGAACTGCAGAAAAATCAGTTTGTCATCTAGTCTTTCTTCTCCACATTCCCTTTAATCTTCTGCCATGTTATCCTTTATCATATTCTATATTCAATAATAGACTGCTGCTTTATCTTTTGACTTAAACTATTTCTCTGATGCGATTTCAGTTTGCGTCAGCCTTCTTTGCACTTTAAACACTCTTTTATTCTTTGCGAAAACTGCTTTACCTCAAAGACAGCTACAGCGAATGGATTTCCCAAGTACTCCTCCAACTGTAAAACAGTTTGGCGATGCTGCCCATTCAGTCCAACCCGGCAGATATGATGGAGTTGAGAGTCGACCCAGTACAGGACACTTTGAGCAGGATCTTGAACAAATGACAGAAATATATTACTCTTATTTTATCAACATATACTACTTATCACATATTACTTGGTGCTGCAGCATATACCATGTTTCCCTCGCAGTACCAGTGCCGTACGTTTAATTATGAATAGACTACATTCATTGACTGAGGGTTGTCTCTGTGGGATCCAATTTCCTCTGTAGATTAAAAACATTATTGTGTCTTGTAATTTTCAGTGTGTCTGTGGGTTTGTGTACTATAATCATGTTTGTGGTGGGCATTAGTCTAGATCCCACTCAGCCAAAGACAGGATGTAACTTGTTACCTTGTTAAAATGTAAGAAAACACAAGGACAGATTACTTTTCAGTAGGAACAACGAATAGGATGCCACAATCAAAACATGCTAGATTAAGGAATGGGAAATTTTGAGGGTGGGCATGTGTATCCCCCGTGATGAACTGATACTCTGTACAAAGCTGGTTCTGGCCTTGCACGTGGCAGTCAAAGTATAGGCACCATCCGCTAGTAGCCCTGAACTGGGTAAGTAAGGGAATGAATCAAAGAATATCTCATTTTGGCAGTTACTTATGCAGTTAACACTAGAATTACCAGAGCCTACGAAAAAACTCGTAGATCCGTCCCACCTTAAATCGCTTCTTAAAACCGCTCTCACCTCTCTGCCAGCCTCCTTTGTCCTGTAAATGTGCCGATAAAAACAAACTGCAAGCAGCCAGCTATTCCATCCCCCCACCGACTCAGAACGTGCACGAACTTCTCCGAGCTCATGCCTCGATTATCTGAGAGTAAAGTGGAGTTTTAGAGTGGAAATAATAGATTGTTATTTGGAACACACGCATTTCATGTGTGTTCCGTTTCTACAGTAATCTGTGTAAACACAATGTTAAAACAGAAACTTTTTCATATTTTAGTAATAAATGTCACAAAATGTAGACATAAACTATAAAATGTGTGAAGCCTGACAGCCAAAGAGCAAATACACTATCATAAAAGGTTCAGGACTTTTACAACAGCTTCCGTGGCGTACTCGTAAGATTTTGTCACTTAGAGCGCAGCAGACTTGCTGTACCTCAAGAGAGCCGAGTTCGAATCTCCGCTAGGGAGAAAACTTATTTATTTTTAACCTTCGCCGTTCTGCCTGCCTGAACTCCCTGTATATCTATATAGTAATAACAGTAATTTTATTATTATATAGGAGCTTCCCTGTCTGCCTATCATATAGTGCCTTTCCTTCCTACCTATCTATATATCTATCCCCTTAGCTGTTTTTAATATATATCTATTATACAATGCCTTCCCTGTTTATTTATATATCTAGTGCCTTCTCTGCCTGTCTGTCTGTCTGATTGCATATAGCGCTGAACTTACTGCTCTGTACTATTCTGTCCTCTGCATGTCCTGGAGTACAAAAGAAACACCACCATACAGCAACATGTGCGAACTGGCAAGATCGGGGAAAAAACACGCGGTCACTGATTACAAACCGCAAGATGAATGAAAGAGACAATATATGTAAAAACATCATCGCACTAATGCAATATTATTTGAAAACAAACAGCGTCAGATCGGGTTTGAATATGCGCCCTATCTGACGCTGTTCGTTTTCAAATAATATTGCATGTACTGTGCGTTGAAACTGCTGCACTGAATGAGCAGACTCCTTCTGTAACAGCGTCAGCGTGTATTCAAACCCGATCTGACGCTGTTCTTTTTCAAATAATATTGCATGTATTGAACTATTTTAGAATAAAAACATACATTTGATTTCAGTCAGTCTGTAAGAGCCAGTGTAAATGCATGATAATTATAAAGGTTCGCTTTTTTTAAATTCAGTTCCATTCTCTCAGTCGCGTCCACGATCCCCCCCCCTATCTGACACTGCTTTTTTTCACATAAAGACGCGCTATAACTCAAATGTGATTTATTTGGAGACGCGCTATAGCTCGAATGTGATTTATTTGGAGACGCGCTATACTCGAATGTTATTTGTATAGGGAAGAAAGTACAATGTCAGGTGCTCATTCAGTGTAATAGGAACCATAGCACAGAGAGATGTGTACACTGCAACAAGTACACATGTCGTGAATGTAGGAAGGGTGTGTGGGAATTGTTAATATTTGAATGTGATGATTTTATATAGCACGGATCGGAAATCAGCAGTTCTTAGCATTGCAACACGCAAGCTGTCGTATCAACCGCCTACTGTAACTTGCTTTATTTTTTCTTCACGTATAGTCTAGAATAAAAGTGCACTTGTTTTGTTATTCTTGTACATATGTTCCTGTGTTTGAGCGACACCGGCATGCTCAAAAAAATAGACGTGTAATGCCACGAAAAGTGCATGCAGGCACTTCAGTTTGCAAGCATTGGTACGAGAATGCAGTCACAAATACGCTGCAGAGCTATAGCGCATCTTTATGTGAAAACAGCATTCTCAATTCGGGGGTGTAGGGAAGGATCCTGAACACGACTGAGAGAATGAAAAGTGAATAAAAAAAACTAACCTTTACAAGTATCATAAACTACACCGGCTGTTACACACTGAAATCAAATGTATGTTTTTATTATAAAATAGTAAGAATAACAGCAGTTTACGTCTCAAAACTGAATCGCGCGGGATCGAACTCATGACCTTCTGAATACTAGTCAGCAGCTGATACCATTATGCTACCGTGGCAGTTGTAGTAAGAATGTGTCGATGTGGCATGCTAAGGTGGCTTTTTTCTGCAGTTATATTTTTGAATAAAAGCATACTTGTTCTGTTATATTTGTACCTTTTGTGAAAGTGTTTGATATTTGGACTTCAGGTTTCATACATTATATAGTTTATGTTTACATTTTGTCATTTACTACTACAATATGAAAAACGTTTCTGTTTTAAAAATGTGTTTACACGGATTACTGTAGAAACAGAACACACATGAAATGCGTGTATTCCAAATAATGATCTATTATTTCCACTTCACTCCCAGATAATCAAGGCATGAGCTGGGAGAAGTTTGTGCACGTTCTAAGTCGTTGGGGGGATGGAATAGCCGGCTACTTGCAGCTTTTCTTTTATCATCACATTTAGATTAACAAAAGACGCTGGCGGAGAGGTGAGAACGGTTTTAAGAAGCGATTTAAGGTGGGACGGACCTACGAGTTTTTTCGTAGGCTCTGGTAATTCTAGTGTTAAGCAAGTTAGAGAAATATACTGTAGGTGGTATTTTGTCCTCCTGTGATTAGTTACTGTAGAATGGTGTAGTTTCTTTTTATATACAAAAGGGTATATCAAGAAGTAAAGGCAGTGTTAAAATGACATTGAAAATGAAACAGTACAACACATTTGCAATGGCTTATGGGTAGTCTGAACGGGCACAGTGTAGCACTCTACAGTTAGTCTAGTTGAAGTCAAGGTCAAATGAACATTGCAGGGCTGCAGCATTGTTGAACAATGCGCCGTAGCTAAATTTCTTTGGGCAGAAAGACTCTGCTTCTGTTTACACAAAGTATAGTAGAACCTCCATTTTGTAGGGAACCACTTAAAAATTGTTTATATGAAATTTTTAAATGCTGGATTGCTTGAAAAATTACAAATTTCGAGTTTAATAATCTTTATTTATTTTTGCTGTGCTCCCTCGCCCACCATAACCTACCGTCTATTGAGGAGGAGCAAAAGCTTTAGATTCGACAAAAATTTCACTCTCCTATTTTCGACATTTTAGGTTCCCCTGATACCGTAAACTGTAATATCTCGATGATTGGCATGTGTCTGTCTGTTTGTGTGTGGTGTTTTTGGGGGGGTGGGGTCCAAAGCTAAAACGGCTGGATGGAAAAATACCAAGCTCAGAACTTAAGCCTTTTATGAGATGACAATGAGCTTATTAGTTTTTGAGCCAAACTGTTCCAAGAGGAAGAGGCACTCTAGAGGAACCCACAAATGAATTTCTGATATCTCAAGAATTATGGCAAATACAGGTAGTCCCCAGGTTACGGACATCCACCCTACAACATACGAACGGGGCCGCAGCAGCGATGCATGCGCCTCAGTAACTGCCGCTCCATCGTCTTTGGCCTGGGGACGCTGCAAGTGGTGGCTGGACGGAGGTTGGAGGGGGGCAATTTCGCTGCTCACGCAGTGTAGTGTCCCTCGGGCGGCTGCCGGCGGCAAGCAATTTCACTGCCCGCCCACCCCACACGGCTGCCCCTTTCGTTCTCAGTGGGCGGCTGGTAATGCTGCAAGCGGTGGCTGGATGGAGGCTGGAGGGGGGGCGATTTTGCTGCTCGCGCAGTGCAGTGTTCCTCACACGGCAAGCGGTTTCACTGCCCGCCCACCACACACGGCTGCTCCATTTGTTCTCGGTGGGCGGCTGGTAATGCTGCAAGTGGTGACCCAGTTGTGGCTGAACAGAGGCCACTGAGGGTGAATGGGGCGACAGGAGGTAGCATTGTAGTGTGCATTGGATGGCTGCCTATTGAATGGGGGCGATTCACTACCGGCTTTGGCAGCACCGTGTTCGTTCTCGGTGGGCAGACGCTGCAGGCAGCATACTTTAGTGGAGGTGACTGTGAAGTGGGCTGGTGATGAACTGCCTGTCGATGCCCCAATTCATTCTCAATAGCAAGCCTGCTTGTACTGTTACGTACATAGTAGGAAGCTGTCTCTCCTCAGTACAACAGACATGCTGACGACTGGTGCCTTCCTGCTGTGATAGTGTGTACAGTGCTGTGCAGAAGAGCTCATCTTAATCTTTTGTCTTCACACTTCAACAATGTCTCTGAAACACAAATCTGATTCAAGTGCTGGTGATACAGTAAAGAACAGAAAAACCATCACCATTGAAAATAAAGTAGAAATAATAAAAAGGTCAGAGAGAGGTGAAACTCCATCATTCATTAGCAGAGCACTTGGTTACAGTCGGTCAACAATAGCATTTATTAAAATAACGTACCTGTTCCAACTTGCATACAAATTCAACTTAAGTACAAACCTACAGTCCCTATCTTGTACGCAACCCGGGGACTGCCTGTATTGTAATTCTGCAATTAATTATGAATTCTTCTTGTCAATTGCTATCGTAATGACCTATTTTATGATCAGAAAGATCAGCATCAGAGCCGTAAATAATTACTGAAATGTTATAGAATAGTTCAGGTAACTTGGTTCATAGAACGCAAAGCCTACTAATGCTCACATCTGAATGTTTCAATTGCGTTGTGTATTTGCAAACCTCTGCTCATTGGATATGCCATATATCCCTCTTTCTTGCTGTCTGTTGTTACCTTTCTTCATCTGACATTTCAGCCCTGTTGCGGACGCCAGATGATGCGATGCCCAGACACATGACGCACAATTTATTATCTTACACCGACCACTTGCCTTTGTTCATCAGTCTTCATGCCCTATTGTGAATGCTGGATAACATTACTCCCAGGCAAAGTCACGGACGCCAGAAAAACAAACTTCTTTTTGTTTTATATACAGATTTAATTTACTGTTTTAAATACAGTAAATTATGGATGTAACATATTTAACAAATAAAATGTTAGTATAATACAAGCATTCCTCCTTTTTTTTTCCCAAAATAAATGATATTTCTGAAAAACCAGCCTTCACTAGCACTCACCATTCAAACATGGGAAAATGTTAAACAAGGAAACATTAAATGGTGTTCTGTTGTATTAAGAAAACAAATGTTGCATGTGCATGCAAAAAATCAAAGCAGACAATAAAATCTTGAATAACAGAAATGTAAGGGTAAAAAGTTAATGCAAGCACAGCCGGATAGTAATGTTGAACGTGTACTGTAAATACATTAAATGGAAAAACATGAATATATAGCAAACTCAAGAAGTAATTACTGGAGATAGCAACACATTTTTTACCTGCATTTTTATCACTCTTTAATTTAATATTGTTTTTTATCAGTTTGCTGCTGCTGGAGTATGTGAATTTCCCATTGGGATTAATAAAGTATCTATCTATTTATTACATATTGGTACCAGACTCGGTCCTTGAGCAGTGGCATCCCCATTGTTCAGGAAAGTATCGTAACGAAAAGCACAGAATTGCAAACATATGTTTTTCAGTGTATATTCCTCATAAATATAATGAGCAGTTATTTCAGGCACGGGCAACACGGTGGCTTCAGTTGTAGCACTGCTGCCGTGCGGTAAGGAGACCAGGTGCTCCGATTTCCTCCCACATTACAAAGACGTGCAGGTTAAGCGGATTGGCGATATTAAAATGACCCTAGTGTGTCTGTGGGGCTTTGTTTAATCTGTGATAGACTACTGTGGAATGGTCTTCCTGCTTCTATAAGAGATGCCCCCTCGGTCTCAGCCTTTAAATCTCGGCTGAAGACTCACTACTTCAGTTTAGCATATCCTGACTAGAGCTGCTGATTAACTGTACATACTGCATCTCTGTTGTTAGTCATTAACACTAAAACATAAGTAACATGATTGTTATAATTTGTTACTAACCCTCACCTATTCTGTTTCTGTTCTCGGTATTCAAATGTGGCAATTGGTGCCACGGCCCACCTGCCAAGTTATTTGCCTGCCTATGGTAAAGTCACCCCTGATGGGGGATCACAGGAATCATGGGAAAAAGGGGTCCTTTCATCGGATTGGCTGGCCGAGCAACGTTTCAGCCGTGGAATGGCCAAATGGGGAGGCAGCTTGATGGATGAGGTCTCCAGGACTCTAAAAATATCCAAATCTTATTATGTGATATCATCTACAGTTAAATTCTGCTCCGTGCTTCTAAAATTTGTATTATGCTGTATTAAGGATTTGTTCTGTTCTGTGTATTGTATTGTATTGTATTGTATTGACCCCCTTCTTTTGACACCCACTGCACGCCCAACCTACCTGGAAAGGGGTCTCTCTTTGAACTGCCTTTCCCAAGGTTTCTTCCATTTTTCCCTACAAGGTTTTTTTTTGGGAGTTTTTCCTTGTCTTCTTAGAGAGTCAAGGCTGGGGGGGCTGTCAAGAGGCAGGGCCTGTTAAAGCCCATTGCGGCACTTCCTGTGTGATTTTGGGCTATACAAAAATAAACTGTATTGTATTGTATTGTACTACTGCTCTGTTCAGTGGTTGTTTCGGCCTTGTGCGTTATGTTTTCTAAGATATGCTCCAGTTTCCCTGTGACCTTACTCAGGATAAAGCAGGTTTGGAATATGGATGGACAGATGGATGGATACAGAGGCATGCTTCCAGAGTTCTACTCAACCACAGATCTATCATGGTAATATAAAGTGCCACTTGTTCAGATCAATTTTAATTTTTGTCCAACATTTAGAATAAAGTAACTTTTGAAGAATAATTGCTGGATGGGACTCCAGGACCTGTAAACCTAAGTGTTAATTATTTTTTTAAACCTTCATTGCACACAATGTTAATTGAAGCCTTGTCTTTTAATAAATAAAACAATGACTACTGGTATCTGATTTTGCTTTCAATAGCCAGCTGTATATGTCTTCTTCTATAATATGCTACCGTGGCTGTTCGTTTGTCTGTCCAGGATTTTAAATAACCTGTAGCTCACAAACCGTTTGACCTGAACTTTGGTACACATATACTACGTGACGTCTACTATCCACTTTCGGGGTGATGATTGACCTCTAAGGTTATTCCTCTTTTTATTTTTATTTTATTATATTGTAGAATCAACTCCCAGCAGCAGCCAGCAGGGCGGCACATGCGTACGGGCGCCATTCTCATTCCCTCCCACCTTCGCCGTCACTTCCCCTAACTCTTCATATCTTAAATTATTCTTGAGGCAGATTGAAGACTTTAGTGCCAGCTTAAGTGAAAAATTAAGGAAATCGTACTTAAGTTAAGTTATTCCAACACAAACACTGACTTAATCAGTTTTAATGCGAAAAGAACAGAAGAAGCGGGCTGTTAGGGTGGAGAAAAGAAGAGCTGCTCAGGAAGCAGCAAGCGCATCAACCTCTGAGCAAACGAATGCTAAACGTACAGAGAAAGAGGATGAAAACTGGGAATGTTCAAGTCAAGTGTATTCACTGCACGCTATCGTTCAGTGTGCCGTTACTGGTGTAAGTATAATCTGTGTCATTTGTGTCACAGACCTAACATTTCTAGGTTTTGGTGCTGCTTACTTAGCTTTTTTGCACTCTTCATACTGGACTATGTGGTTGAATTTTAAATAACCTGTATAAATGTTTGCGTGAGGTGGTTTAACAGTTTGCTCAGCATACTTTAGAAAAGAAAGTATTTCTGAATTACAGAAGAGACTCTCCATTTTGGTACTTGAACGTTTAAAAAGTGTCAGGTGGAATACAAAGCCAAAGCTATTCTGTAGTTTTTTCTTCCTCAAACATTTATTCTGAAGTGACCACCAAGAAGAGTGCACCTGCTTCTGAAGATGAGACCTCAACGATCAAAACAGCCACTACAGTTAACGGTAGCAAACCTCAATGTAATGGCCACATTTGACATGGCAGTTGAGAACTCCAAAGAGCTGGACAACAAGGGGTCTCTGTGACGGTTATTCATGGTGTGAAGACCAATGGCACAAAGAGCCACCCCAACCTGACACAGGCAGGCAGAGACGCATGCTTTTATCACACAACACTCGTTTAATTAATCTTCCCCTTGGGAACCTTTCCACTCCGTTCCCAGTATAACAGTACAGTTCTAGTATACAGTACCAAAACTACAAGGTCGTCTTATTCTTCTTCTTGACTTTCGTTTTCTTTCCTCTTTTTACCACCTCCACTCCCCCACTGATAAGCTGAGTCTTCTTCCTTCCGACTCTTGCCCCTTTTTATAGGACACCCGGAAGGTCTCCAGGTGCCTAACAAGCTTTTTCTGTCAGCACTTCCAGGTGTAGCGGAAGTGCTGCCAAATAGAGCCCTGCAAATGTCCATGTGCATCCTGGCAGTGGCCACAGACCCCAATAGAGTTGAGCTTCTATGCTCATGACCCGTGGCCCTGCTGGAAACCAAAGGGGCTGCCATCTGTCGGTTCGGGGAAGTAACTGTTCTGGAAGTACTCTCCCCCCGGTCCTTCCACAATCAAGGACACCAAGCAAGGTAAGGGCCCTGACCATCCTCCACAATGGATGCATCCTTGCCACATGCCCTCCTGTGCTGCCAGAAAGACTGAAACCCCTGTTGATCAGACCTAAAAATTCCATGGCTACTGGTGCCAATGGCAGGTTCAAGCTTGCAGGTAAAGAAAAGAAACATGTTGTTTTGGTAGGGCCAAATCAAAAGAAAATGTTGACCCAAATAAGAAGGAAAATGCTACTCAAAAGGCCGCTGCCAAGAACCCAAATCTGAAAAAAGCAGAAGTCTGAAAATACTAAAAAGGCCAAAGTGAAATCTGTGGTACCAAAGGAAAAATGAGGCTGAGAACCCTGAGGAGGACATTAAGGTTACACCAAAAAAAGACTAAAGACCCAGCAAAAGCAGCATCTGAGAAGGGACTGGATCAGAAAGCAAAGCCAAAAGTCAAGAAGCAGAATTCAGCTGATGCCACAACCGTACAAGCACCAAAAAAAAGTCCCAGAACAAGACCAAGTCTGAACCAAAGGGCAGTGATGATGAAGGGCAAGGAGAATTCACCTGACAAACAGAACCCAAAGACTTCTGGCAAATGTAGTAAGAAACCAAAAGAGCGGTGTCAGGTGACCTAGGAGGAGGCGGAGGTTAGGAGCAGGCACTGATACAGTGCATTGCCGCACCCACCACACCACAAACCAACTCAGGATCCAGATTAGGATCCGAGTGCAGCCATGCCACGGGTGATACCTCAGCACCACACTAGTTCAGATGGTTTATTAACATTAACTATACTTTTCAATTTTTCTGGAAGCTGCTGCAAACATAAAAATATATTCAAACTTTTTAGAAAATGGTGTTTGGGATCAGACTCCCTATCATGTGAGTGTCTTTTGTGTTCACCCTGAGAGAGACTGGCGCCCTGTCCAGGGTTTGTTCCTGCCTTGTGCCCTAGGCTCCAGTAACCCTCGCAACCCTGTTCAGGAATAAGCAGGCTAGAAAATGACATACCTCTCGCTTAGTGAATGTGTCGTGCTCGATTACAACATTCATTTGCTGTTTAGAGCAGTTTAGACATCCTCGGGGAGAATGGGAGTACTAAACAGAACGCAGTAATCATTACTTTATATGATTATCATTAGTGATTAATATACGATTAATTGTGCAGTCCTATAACAATGGCAACCATGTTTTCAGTTTTAGCAACTAAAAAGTTGATGCATTGGTAAAAGTTAGTGTTGAGCACTACATGGAATCCAATTTCTCAGACAATGTCAAGAACTGGCAGCAGTACAGTATACAAAATAGGTGGGATGTAAGACCAAGAAAGTTTAATTAGAGAGGGCTTTAGGTTTCTGTATCGTTTTAATCGTTTAATTATTTGCTTTGTGCTGTTTAGCTAGACGACCCTAATCCTGACTCAGTCATGTAATGAGAGGGGCAATGGAAATAAAGGGAGTATTGGCAATCAGATTTACTCTAGCATTATGCTTAACATAGCATTCCAACGGCTATTTATTATTGCCATGTGTAGAATTTTATTGCTTTTTTAAATGCTTTTTAACCACATTTCTGTTGGATTTAGTCTTTTTATGTGAACAATTTCTTTTGCCTTTAACTTAGCTTGCATGTTCTGGATTACTCTTTGGATTGTAGCCATTAATTAAAATATATTTTGATTAATTCCTTGTCTGGCATTGCTATGGCTCCTTCTACAAAAATCTCTCCACATTAAACTTGGCTGGCTCTCACGGCTGGCAAGCATTACAGTGTGTGCTGTTCTGCACTCTGCCCTCAATGCTCAGCTTCTACACTGCAGAGAAAAACATGAGGATTACACAACGTAGTCATCAATTAGTTTTATTTAAATAAGAAATCATGACTATATATAAACATAAGGAATGTCTGCAAAAGAATCTGACATGCTGTCCAACGTAGCTCACAGCTGAAACTTCTAAACTGTCACCAGGCTGATATAATTATTACCACAATTCAACTCCCAAATATATTACTTGGGATTTATAGTCTTTTTTGTGAACTCTTATTATTAAAGTCAACTCTATCCTTTGCAGAAATACACATTAAAAAAATTTATTGGGTAAGTTGCATAACTTCAAAGAAACCATGGAGAAATATGGTTCTTATATGTAGGGCTGTGGAGTCAGGGTCAGAGTCGGGGTCGAGGAGTCAGAGTTGGAGACAATATTGTGTACTTGGAATCAGGGTCGGAGTCGTCAAAAATGTACCGACTCCGACTCCTAATAAATTTAAATTGTAATGAAAAAAAATACAGCAAGTTCAAACGTCCCATTTCCCAAACAATAGTTTAATAATTAAGTACTTATCTGATGTAAAAATAAAGCCCAGTGCGTAGTTGTGTTACTACTAGTGTGAAGTTCAGCTGAGCTATTATACAACCTGACATTCACATATATTTTAATCTGGATTATGGTACATTACAAAAAGTGTTTTCATTTTATTTCAGATATAATGTGTTTAACAAGTTCATTTGAGCAATGATGTAGAGGTAAAGGTGTGTGCTATGGCCTGATGTTGTGTTCATGGGTTCTTGTCTTTTGTTTAAACTGGCCAATACAATAGATAGAGAGTCAACTTCCTAGCCAGTAGTTCTGTGGTTAAATGATGTGTATGTTGCCTTCTTTTGATCAACATGGAAAATACATTAGCATATTAAAAACAGAGGAGTCAGAGTCACAAGTACCAGAAACTAAGAAGTCGGAGTCGAAGGATTTATCAACCGACTCCACAGCCTTGCTTATAAGATTCACATATGATTCTTAGCTCTTGCATGATTTTAGAATTAATTCAATTTTGTTTGACTGTTCATATTAAATGTTTTTCATATTAAACACTGTTCACATTAAAGTTTGCAACCTTTTAAATCCAATACGTGTAAACAGATATCCATCCTGAATGTACCCAACATGTGCAAAATTAACACAAAACAAATGCAATCTATTAGACACCTATGAATAAGAGCAGCATGCTGGCTGCTGGGCTACTTCGCATTTCTTCAGTGAAGGGTAGCTGTGAATTTGTCAGCCCTTGATGGTTAGGAAGAGAAACAGAAAACCGAGATATCAAAGCTAATATTTTGCGTGAATTTTTACACCTTTACCTATAAAGCAGTAACGTATGGACACAAGAGAGAAGCCAGGATGGATGGGAGTGAAATGTGGATGATTTGGATGCATAAGACTGGTTAGGCAGTTTCAGAGTGTGTGTGTGTGTGTGTGTGTGTGTGTATGTGTAGGGGGGGGGGTTAAGGGGAATGGTGGGTCTTTAACTGCCAGGACAACTACGGTCTGTCGAATACACGTAGCACTTGGACAGTATTGGCTGGTGACAGTCACCCTGAATTCTTTTTAAGTCTGCCACCTCACTTTTTTTTCCCCCAAGCTGCATCAGTACTGTAGTGTAATTCATGTTAATTTCCAAAACAGAGATATGAAGAAGAGTCACATAAACAGCAAGGTGAAATAGTGTAAACCTCCAGACAATTCCTATTAAAAAAAGAGTTTAAACACGGGTCACATTCAAGCTGCATTAGTCTAAATCTTTTAAGAAAAGTTGGGACTCCGTTTGTCTGTGGTGGGCTGGCACCCTGCCTGGGGTTTGTATTCTGCCTTGTGCCCTGTGTTGGCTGGGATTGGCTCCAGCAGACCCCCGTGACCCTGTAGTTAGGATATACAGTAGCAGGTTGGATAATGGATGGATGGATGGAAGGGACTCCGTTTGTTGTTTTTGCTGTTCATATTTCTCTAAAATGTTCAGATATGTGTCACACATTAGTGGGAAAAAATGCAACATAGCAAAATTTAATATGACAATCTGAGGCCAATGTGCAACAACCATCAGTGACCAACATGGAGAAATGGCATTCTATGGGACATACTTCAGCCTTTTCAACTGACAGATTTCAGATCAATGGCCAAGGTCTGAAAGAGTTGTTAGACTAATCAGGAGTAAAGTGTATTCTAGGAAGGCTGAAAGGTAAAAAAGGACCTTAGAATGTTTTGTACAGACAGTCTGTTTAGTACAACTTTTAATTTCCATGGGTAAGTAACCTTGACTGTGTGAATGTCTTAGTAACATTCCAGTGCTTTGAGAATCTGCCTGCTTTTATAGCGAAAGAAAACCAGGTGCTCAAAGCTTTCTTCTAAAAAGAATCTCAGCTCAATTTTCAGTTTAGTTTTAGAGAAACCTTGCTCATTTAAATGGCGGTTGTTATCTGCTTTAGATGTTGGACACTTTCCAAGAAGCTCTGTCTCCAGCAAGAAATTCGTTCCTTTTCACTTTCGGTAAAGGATATATACTGTGTATAGAATCTGTAACTAAGGAACTGTCATCTGGTAGTAAATGAAAACTGCAAGAACCTACCCAGGTTTTATAATTCTTTGTATCTGCCTTAATTTGCTGATACAAGCTATTATGCAAATACATATATTTTTTTATATGAAAGCTTAAACCTGATTTCTCTGCCGAGTTCTGAATTGATCACTTTGCACATTCCTAAAGTGGTAAAGTGAGTTCAAGTAAAGCGAAAGTAAAAGGCAGTCTCAGCCAGCTAGTAGCTTGATGATAGAGGTCCCTAGGGTTGAATATGTGAGATACAATAAATACAGTGAGACAGGTAAGAAGTTAGAGAGATCAGTTACATAGCTGGTCTCAACATGTCTTCCTAAACTCTATTAAGAAAAGAACCTAAGAGGTTAGTTCGCACCATCTGTGTTAGGTACATGTCATAGGTAATCTGATAACGTGTTAAAACAGGCCATGTGCCAACACTACCCAAACACAGAAGGTTCACTTGGAATTGGATCCCTTGGATACAGTGGGTATAGGAAAAAATCCCCCCTTCGAAATATTCCCATTTGTTTTGCTTTACAACCTAAATGAAAACACACAAACCAATAGTTTTTTCCAGCTTTACTTACTCAATGCAATCTATAACATCCAAGTGAAAGATATCACAGCTACAGTTCAGAAGAATTTTAAAAAATAAAAAAAAAGAAACACTGAGATTAATAAAGGATTACCCCCCCCCCAATCCCCAAACTCAATCAGGTGTAAGTGCCCACCATTTCCATTGCGGTTACTGACTTCCTTCCGCCTGTGATCAATTGTAATGAGTGTGATTAGTGAAGCTGTTCCTGGAGCATTCATTCCCCTGCCTGGTAGTGCAACTGACAGCAAACAACTGACTAGGGGTGGCAGGCCACTTTCAAAAGACCTCAGGGATAGAGTTGTGGACAGACATAAGGCAGGAGATGGATACAAAAAAATCTCAAAAGGCTTTATCAATCCCGAGGAGCAAAGTAAAGTCCATCATAAAGAAGTGGCAAGTGTTTGGTACTACTAGGACCCTCCCTGGATCTGGCCATCCCTCCAAACTGGATGGAAGAGTGAGGAGGAAACTGGTAAGAGAGGCTACCAAGAGGCCAATGGACACTTTTAAGGAGTTACAGGATTTGATGGCAAAGAGTGGTCATTGTGTACAGGTGACAACAATTTCACAAGCACTCCACAATTGTGGCTTGTTCGGGAGGGTCGCAAGGAAAACGCCACTTCTCAAGAAAGGCCACATTAAGGCTTGTTTGATTCTGATGCCAAGTGGAAAAAGGTCTTATGGTCAGATGAGAACAAAATCGAACTATTTGGCCTCAATACCAAACGTTACACCAATGCAGCTTACCATCCACAACACGCCATACCTACAATAAAGCCTTGAGGCGGCAGCACGCTGTTGTGGGGGTGTTTCTCTGCTGCAGGGCCTGGGGCTCTTGTTAGGGTAGAAGGAAAAATGAATGGGGCAAAATACCGTAAAATTCTTGAGGAAAACCTGCTACCCTCTACCAGAAAGTTGAAGATGGGCAGAATGTTCACCTTTCAACACGACAACGACCCGAAGCACACAGCAAAATTGACCACACAGTGGCTGAAGACGACAAACGTGAATGTCCTCATGTGGCCCAGCAGGGCCCAGACCTAAATACAATTGAAAATCTGTGGAAAGATTTGAAGAGAGCAGTCCAACACCACTCACCAACTTGACCGAACTTGAACAGTTCTGTAAAGAAGGGCAAATGTTACTCAATCTAGATGTGCAAAGCTGATAGAGAAGTATCTTAACAGACTCAAGGCTGTCATTAAACCAAAAGGTGGTTCAACAAAATGACATTGACATTGGGGGGTTGATCCTTTATTAATCTCAGTATGTCTTGATTTTGATTTTTTATAATTTTTCTGAACTGTAGCTGTGATATCTTTCACTTGGGTGTTACAGGTTGCACTGAGTAAGTAAAGCTGGGAAGAAATATTGGTTTGTGTGTTTTCATATAAGGCTGTAAAGTTAAAAAAAAAAAAAAGGGAATATTTCAAGGGGGGGCGATTCTTTCCTATACCCACTGTAGATACTACTCAGAAGAGAAAATTTATAATGAGAGAAAGAGAAATAAAAAAATTAAAAAAAAAAACACAAAAAAGACTGGACAAAAATAGTAAGAAAATAAATGAATACATGCATATTTCAAAGTTATAAATAAAAAAGTTGCTTACCTAGTGAAATTCCAACAGGCCTTTGCATTCCACTTGACACAAGAGGCACACGACTGCTGCCATCCATTCCAGCCTTTTCAATCTTCGACGGCGTGCCAGCATCTGACCAGAATAAAAGCCTTTATGGGTAGAAAGGAAAAGAATGTCTATCTACAGTACATATCACCAAGAAAGTGGGTCACATGATGCTGGTTATCTCTTGATTCTGAATTTCTAAGTGTCTCATTCTCTCTAAGTCTTGTATTCATTAGTCAAAGAACATATTGTCAGTGATGGGTGCTGCACATAACCACTTTCACTCTAAATACATATTTTACTATCCGGCATTAATAATGATTAAAAAAAACTCATTGAAAGCATAGTCTCACCCAGAATAGGGATGCACTGCAACACCGGCTGGTTCCAAAAGATTTTCAATTAAAACTTTCCGTTTGCTTCCATCCAATGAGGCCACACTCACTGAATGAGAGAGGGAATCAGTCCAGTATAGTAGGCCATGTACCCAGTCCACAGCAATCCCTTGTACGTTCCCCACATTAATCAGCAAACTTAACGGAGCATGAGATGGCCCATTCAGAGAGGTTCTGCAAGAGAAAAGAAGCTTGATATAAAAGTTTTTAAAATTACCCCCCTTTCCCACAACAAATGTGCTACTGCTCATCAGTTTACCGGTAGATGACTTCTTGCGAAGGCATGCTGTAATACAGCATGTGGTTAGAGATATCAGCACTGACTGCACCAATGACTCCAGGTATCCCAGGTATCTCCCTGTACTCCTGTTTATTTACATCAATCCAACGAATTCCTTCTCCACTGCCGAACAAAACTAGTGCCTTTGTTCCTGCAGAAGAATACAGAAAAACTATATTTCTATAGCTGTTCACATATCAAGCTAATTCTTTTGCATCAATGACCTATGAATATGCCCATGTTCACAAATGCATCACAAGAAGTTTGAAAATAAGAAAAAGAGAGAGGCAGGAGGCAGTTATAAATAAGCAAAATGAAATAGTATGAGGTGGATAAATAACCTAGGATCTTAGGGAAGTTAAATATAAAATGCGCATTTTTAGATGAACTAGGAGGTTCTTTTACTTGTAAAGCATTTTGTGATACTCCAGGTCAGGCTTACTGCTATGTGTCCACACTACAATAAGATTATTACTCTTCCTACAGATTAGTGACAACTGAATGGCAAATAAGACAATGCTCAGACCTAAACATGCAAGAACAAAAACAGGGCCTATATACAGTGATCCCTCGCTATATCGCGCTTCGACTTTCGCGAATTCACTCTATCGCGGATTTTAAATGTAAGCATATCTAAATATATATCACGGATTTTTCGCTGGTTCGCGGATTTCTGTGGACAATGGGTCTTTTAATCTCTGGTACATGCTTCCTCAGTTTGTTTGCCCAGTTGATTTCATACAAGGGACGCTATTGGCGGATGGCTTAGAAGCTACCCAATCAGAGCATGTATTACATATTAACTAAAACTCCTCAATGATATAAGATATGCTTCCCACGCGGTGCTCGATTGTTTGCTTTTCTATGTCTCTCTCACTCTCTCTGCCTGACGGAGGGGTTGTGAGCAGAGGGGCTGTTTGCCTAGAGGATACGGACGCTCCTCTAAAAAATGCCGCTTTATCGCGGTGCTTCGGCATACTTAAAAACCAAAAGCACGTATTGATTTTTTGATTGTTTGCTTTAATCTCGCGCTCTCTCTCTCGACGTTCTCTGCGCCTGACGGAGGGGGTGTGAGCAGAGGGGCGGTTTGCACAGAGGCTGTTTGCCTAGAGGATACGGACGCTCCTCTAAAAAATGCCGCTTTATCGCGGTGCTTCAGCATACTTAAAAACCAAAAGCACATATTGATTTTTTGATTATTTGCTTTAATCTTGCTCTCTCTCTCTCTCTCTACGTTCTCTGCACCTGACGGAGGGGGTGTGAGCAAAGGGGCTGTTTACACAGAGGCCGTTTGCTTTGAAGATACGGACGCTCCTCTAAAAAATGCCGCTTTATCGCAGTGCTTCGGCATACTTAAAAGTACAAAAGCACATATTGATTTTTTGATTGTTTGCTTTTCTTAGCGAGCGCTCTCTCTCTCTCTGAAATTCTCTGCTCCTGATGCGTGCACTCCTTTGAAGAGAAGATATATTTGCATTCTTTTAATTGTGAGAAAGAACTGTCATCTCTGTCTTGTCATAGAGCACAGTTTAAACTTTTGACTAAAGGATGTTTAGAGGGCTCTAATAATGTTAACAGTGTGGGAGAGTTTATAAGGGCTTAAAATATATAAAAATAACCATACAAACATATGGTTTCTACTTCGCGGATTTTCATCTTTTGCGGGGGGTTCTGGAACGCAACCCCCGCGATCGAGGAGGGATTACTGTATATATAACACAGGGTACAGTAAAGGAAACCATCATTAGAAAAGTAATTTTAATGTAGTTATAGGTATGATTTTGATGTTAATGAGTGGCTGTTATGTTGCCTTTTGCCTGCAGGATACATATTGTGATAAAATCTAGTAGTAGTAGTAGTAGTAGTAGTAGTAATGTTCCACTGTTAAAAGAGAAAACTGACCATGCAGGACAGCAGGCTGCTTGCTACTTGTGCTGATCGACACATTTACAAAACTAAAGACGCTGATAGTAGAGGTACGAAGGGATTTAAGGTGGGCCAGGATTACGAGTTTTTTCGTTGGCTTCAGGGATTCTCGTGTTAATAATACTGCCTTCACTTTTTAAGTAGCACGTGACATATGAGGGGACCCCAAAAATTCCAAGAATCAGTAAAAAAAAAAAAAAAAAAAAAAAAAGTTATTAAAAATCAATTTCCTTTTAGTCACCTTCAAAAAAACTCAACTTGAGATGCAATGCACTTGTATTAGCACTTCTCCCATTACTGGAAACATTCCCTATACTCATCTTTTGTTACTGTCTCTATGGCCTATTTCTCAGGATTTCTTCCACGGTAGCAAATCTTGTTCGGTACAATTTTAATTTTGGGAACAAAAAGAAGTCACAGGGTTCCAGATCTAGCAAAGAAACTGGCACATTGCTTTTGGTCAAAACTGACAAGGAATTTTGTGCAGGTGCAGTGCATTTTCATGGGGCAAAATCAAGGTTTTGGGTGTTCCACTTCTGTGGATGTTTTTCTCCCTGATGCTTTTCTGTAGATGCGGCAGAAGGTCAGTGTAATGTCACTGATAAACACTCTCTCCATTGGGAAAAAACCCTTTATGAACAAGTCCTTCAATGTTGAAAAAAAATCAATCATCACTGTCTTGTTCAATTGGACCTGATGTGCTTTTTTCGGTTTGTGTCTTCTATTGACCAAATTGTTGCTTGGTTTCAGAGTTGTTTCTGAAGATCCAGGTTTTGTCACCAGCAATGACCTTTGACAGACAGAAATCCATGGTAATTTCTCTGTTTTTCTTTCAAGTCCTCACACATAGCTGCATGATTCGAGGAACGAATCTTATAGAGGCTCGGTGTATGCCAAGATCTTGAGTCAGAATTATTTAAATTGAACTCAAAGAAACACTCGTGATTTTCGGCTAGTTCATCAATAGTATGAAGAGGATTGCTTGTTGAGGATCCTGTTGGAAAGCTGAATCTTCAACTGACATATTGCCTGTTTTAAAATGCGTGTATCACTTGAAGACTTGTTTTTTTTTTTCATTGTTTCGTCTTTAAAAGCTTGTTTCACTTGTTTGCCTAGCAAAATAAAAAAAAATACACAAACATTTTGTTCTTAAAAAATCTACCATAGTAACGAGGAGAAAATAAATTGCCCAAGTCGTGTGCATGACTGTAGGATAAATGCCAAACATACAAATTTGATCATCTCAGCATTACATCTTTCAGAGGACTGATTAACAAGAATGCAGTCATGTGATATGTGGCGGCATATTCAAGAACTACACCCTGTTACTGTGTTATTGGACAATTCCAGTAATTTTTGGATCCCCCTCACATGTCCTGAACAGAATAACTCTGTGCTACAGCAGTTTTGTGAACTGACTAGACATTTCTGTGTAGTGCTTTCCAGTACTCTGCTGAGCAGGTGCTACACAAGGATTTTATGCTGCCATTAAAGATGGATTCTGTTGCACACCTACTGAATTAAATGAGCAAAGACAATGATATTTGGGCGTTCCAATGACACCTGTGGAAGTATCAGTATTAGTACGAGGTCTTGACAATAATGGACACAGTTATGCCTACATTAAGTAACTTAAAATTTAAAGCTATTGACCCTCATCATAAGACTCCCACTAATGCAGGTAAACATGGTCTGCACCCTGTTTCATTAAGTTCATCATCTGCTCCTTGGTTTTGTTGACGTAAAAAGAAAGATAAGATATTAAGGATAAGATTGAGTTATTAAGGATAAGATTGACACCTGGCAAGGATAGGAGTTATTTTGAACAGTCAGCATGGGTTCAGAAGAGGGAGGTCGTGTTTTACTAACATGCGGGAATTATATGAGAAGGCAACAAAAGGATATGATCAAAGTGGAGCAGATGATATTATTTATCTTGATTTTCAGAAAGCATTTGATAAGATGTCACATGAGAAGGTGGGCATCAAACTAAAAGAAGTGGGAGTTCAGGGTGATGTTTTTAGATGGGTGCAGAATTGGCTCAGACACAGGAAGCAGAGGGTGATGGTGTGAGGAACCTCATCAGAACTGGCGAATTGGCAGCGGTCAGTGCTAGGGCCACTGCTATTTTTAATATATATAAATGATTTAGTAACAATATACGTAACAAGCTGGTTAAGTTTGCAGATGATACCAAGACAGGTGGTTTAGCGGATACTTTGAAATCTGTTATATTATTACAGAAGTACTTGGATAGCAGACAGGCTTGGGCAAATTTGTGGCAGATGAAATTTAATGTCAGTAAATGCACAGAATTAAAAATGTTAGGTTTGAATACACAATGGGCGGTCAGAAAATCGAGAGTATACCTTATGAGAAGGATTTAGGAGTCATAGTGGACTCTAAGCTATCAAATGCCAGACAGTGTTCAGAAGCCATTAAGAAGGCTAACAGAATGTCAGGTTATATAGCACCTTTATGTGTGGAGTACAAGTCACAGGAGGTTCTGCTCATCCTTTATAATGCACTGGTGAGGCCTGATCTGGAGTCCTGTGTGCAGTTTTGGTCTCCAGGCGACAAAAAGGACATAGCAGCGCTAGAAAAGGTCCAGAGAAGAGCGACTAGGCTGATTTCAGGGCTACAGGGGTTGAGTTATGAGGAAAGATTAAAAGAGCTGAGCCTTTACAGTTTAAGCAAAAGAAGATTAAGCGGTGACATGATTGAAGTGTTTAAAAGTATGAAGGGAATTAGTACAGTGGATTGAGACTGTTATTTTAAAATGAGTTCATCAAGGACACAGGGACACAGTTGGAAAATTGTTAAGGGTAAATTTCGCACAAACATTAGGAAATTTTTCTTTACACAAAGAATGACAGACACTTGGAATAAGCGACCACGTAGTATGGTAGACAGCAAGACTTTAGGGACTTTCTAAACTCGACTTAATGTTTTTTTGGAATAAATAAGTGGAGAGGACTGGCAAGCTCTGATGGGCTGAATGGTCTGTTCTCGTCTAAAGTGTTCTAATGTTCTAAAAGAGACTGCTTTTCCTATCAAAGTTACAATAATAAACTTGTAAATAAACAGAAACCAGTAACCCACATTGTTGCTTAATTCTTAACATTAACACGGCATAAGCAAGGTTTAATACTTTTGATATTGTCACAGGGAACTAATAAGAATACAAGAAAAACTGAAAATAATTCTAGTGCTTCTCCACAAGCCCTGTGTGGATTTCAGCATAAACATGCTTTAGCTGAAAAATGTTAATAGCTTTCAAAATTTATAAATGCTTTAAATTTGATCTTTTTCATCAATCATCATTATGTCAACACAACAAACACCAAAGAAGTCCTATGGCTTAGTCATCTTACCGACAGCTCTACAGTCTCCTGTCTCCTCAGTCATTTTATATCCTGGGTGGCACTCACACTTGTAAGTGCCATTCAGGTTAATACAAAGCTGGCTGCAAGCGTCAGGGTTTAGGCATTCATTTATGTCTGTAAATACAAAAAAGAATGAATTTAGTATGCTGTGTATTATTACTCTAAATGGTATAAATAAACGTCCTTAAAAGAGTAAAAAAAAAAACATCCTAAAGGCACTTAGTAGAGACAATACATATGACAGTACACCACTTTAAGTCCCACATTTCCAAAAATGTGTTGGTTAGGTTAATCAGCAATTCTAAACCAATCCCATGTAACTGGAAGTCTGAGTGGGTACACAAGTGTGCCCTACAAAGGGCTGGTACCCTACACAGCACTGCTTTCTGTCCTGCAGCCCATTTTGCTGCCATTGACTCCAACTCCTGACTCTGAACTGAATCAAGCATGTTGAGGAATACTGTTATGTGGAGAGTAAATGAGGAGAAGTGTGCGGGATTATGTCCTGTGTTGTACTAGCACCATACACCCGGGTCTTTTTCTAATTTTTGTTTCAGGGATAGGGATATTTTTCCCTGCAAACTCCAACCTGCATAAACAGGGAAGAAAATTATTGGATGCAACAACAAAGGCCTTAGAACCTAAAATGGATAAGTTGACTTTAAACAAACTTTATGGATAGATGCACAGTGACAAAAGGTATCTCACCATGCACCAAAAACGGAAGAAACCAGAAACCAAATCAGATGTTTATTAAATCTATCCATCCTTTTAGTAACTCGCTTATCCAGTTCTGGGCCTTGTGGCTGCAAAACACACAAGATAGCAATCATTCTTGCATAGGATGCAAGTTCATCACAGGACACACATATACAGTATATTCAAAAAGTTTTTAGACCCCTTCACTTTCTACACACTTCACTGTCCTGCACATTTAATTTTAAAATGAATAAATTTGCCATTATTGCCCATCAATCTACTCTTAATAAACCAAAATGACAAAGTGAACACATGTTTTCGGAAAGGTCTGCATATTTATTAAAAATCCAAAAGTTAAATGTCTTATTTATATAAGTATTCAGACCCTTTGCTGTGGTGCATCCAGTTTGCTTTAATTTTCCATGAGATGCGTCTTGAACTTGACTGGAGTCCACCTGTGGCAAACTGAAGTGAACAGAACTTGTTTAAAAAAAGAACACGAGTAGCTGTGTATATAAGGTCCCAAAATTCACATCTCATGTATGACAAACACAAAGCCATGATGTTCAAGGAACTCTCTGAAAACCTCCATGATCAAATTAGGCACAGATTAGGTCAAGGGGATAAAACCATTTCTAAAGCTTTGAATGTTCTCAGGAGTACAAGTGGTCTCAATAATTGTGAAATGTAAGAAGTTTAGAACTAACAGGACTCTTTTCTAGAGTTTGCCATCGAGCCAAACTGAGTAACCATGCAAGAAGAGCCTTGGTCAGGGAGGGATCAACAGCCCATTGGCCATTCTAACCAAGCTTCAGATGTCTTCCGCTCAGATTGGATAGTCTGTCAGAAGGACAACCAACTCAGCAGCAGTCCGACAGTCAGGCGTTTATGGTGGGGTGGCCAGGCGGAAGCCATTCTTGAGTAAAAGGCATATGTCAATTTAATGGACTATGGGAGAATGAAAAGAAATTATTCTCTGGTATGATGGGACAAAAATTGTAATCACCACCTTCCTAATACCATCTCTACAATGAAGCATGGTGGCAGCATCACACTATGGGGGTACAGGGGCAGAGAGATTGGTCAGAAATAAGGGAAGGATGAATGCAGCCAAATACAGTGAGGTCCTTGAAGAAAACCTGCTCCATGGTGCATGCCACCTCAGACTGGGGCAACAGTTCATCTTTCAGTATGACAACAAACCGAAGCATAGAGCTAAGACAACACTGGAGTGGCTTCAGGAGAGGACTCCGCATATCCTTGAGTGGCCCAGCCAAAGCCCACACTCAATTCATAGAACATCTTTGGAGAGACCTGAAGATGGCAATTTACAGCTGCTTTTTAACCAATCTAACAGAGCTTGAGAGGATCTGCCAGGAAGAATGGGATAAACTGCTTAAATCCAGGTTTACAATGCTTGCAGAGACTTACCCCATAAAAATCCTGGCTGGAAATACTGCCTATTGGGCTCCTACAAAATACTGAATTAGGTGTCTGAATACTCTTATGGATAAGAGATTTCAACTTTTATTTTTAATAAATTTACAATGTGAAAACATGTTTTCAGGAAGGGTTACCAAGTATAGACTGAAAAAGCAAAATGGCACATTTTATCCATTTAAAATTAAATAAACAACATAAAAGTGTTTTGTTAGTTATTTGTGCATAAATACAAGTAATATACGACACTTAAAAACCATTGCTAAGTAATATACAATATTTATAAACCATTACTAAACCTCCTCTCTTCTGTCTCTCTTCTTGATGAGGCATTTGGCACCACTGCCAGGCTGCACTCCTGAATATGGAAAAGTCATCTCAGATAAAGGAGTATTGGAACCATTGGATGGAAAGATTCTCTCATCCGATAGGATGGCGCACTACAAACTTGGGAAGTAGGCAGCTAGCTGGCCGAGGTCTCCAGGACTCTCACTATGTCTGACTTTATCTTTGAATCTCTCTCTAACAATTTAAATACCCTTCGTTGTCATCTGGCCATAGTTCAACAATGAATTAAAGAACAGATTTTGTTGTTTTCCCATTTGTGTTAATCAGTTTCTTCTTTCTTTTCTGTGTTTTAATAAATCTATAATTTTTATATGTACTAATTCTGAATTTAGTAATTACTATAAACTGTAATTGTATTTCGCCTGAGAATTTCTTCACAGTGCTACAGTGGGTATAGAAACGAAATGCCTCCTTCGAAATATTCCCATTTTTTTTTTTGCTTTACAGCCATAAATGAAAAAACACAAACCAATATTTTTTTACAGCTTTACTTATATTTCTTCCCAGGTTTACTTGCTCAATGCAATCTGTAACATCCAAGTGAAAGATATCACAGCTACAGTTCAGAAGAATTTAAAAAAATCAAAAACAAGAAATCCTGAGTTTAATAAAGGATCCCCCCCACCCTCCTAAACTCAATCTGGTGTAAGTGCCCACCATTTCCACTGCAGACCTGGGTTACTGACTTCCTCCCACCTGTGATCAATTGTAATGAGTGTAATTAGTGAAGTTGTTCCTGGAGCGTTCATTCCCTTGCTTGGTAGTGCAACTGACAGCAAACAACTGACTAGGGGTGGCAAGACACTTTCAAAAGATCTCAAGGAGAGAGTTGTGGACAGACATAAGGCAGGAGATGGAGACAAAACAATCTCAAAGGCTTCATCAATCCCAAGGAGCTCAGTAAAGTTCATAATAAAGAAGTGGCAAGTGTCTGGTACTACTAGGACCCTCCCTGGATCCTCCAAACTGGATGGAAGAGCAAGGAGGAAACTGGTAATAGAGGCTACTGAGAAGCCAATTGCCACTTTGAAGGAGTTACAGGATTTTACGGCAAAAAGTGGTCACTGTGTGCAGGTGACAACAGTTTTACAAACGCTCCACAATTGTGGCTTGTTCAGGAGGGTTGCAAGGAAAAAGCCACTTCCCAAGAAAAGGCCACATTAAGGCTCGTTTGAGCTTTGCCAGAATGCACCTTGAAGATTCTGATGCTGTGGAAAAAGGTCTTGTGGTCAGGTGAGACCAAAATCAAACTATTTGGCCTCAATACCAAACGGTACACCAATGCAGCTCACCATCCACAACACACCATACCTACAGTAAAGCATGGAGGGGGCAGCATCCTGTTGTGGTGGTGTTTCTCTGTCACAGGGCCTGGGGCTCTTGTTATGGTAGAATGAAAAATGGATGGCGCAAAATACCGTCAAATTCTTGAAGAAAACCTGCTACCCTCTGCCAGAAAGATAAAGATGGGCAGAATGTTCACCTTTCAGCATGATAACGACCCGAAGCACACAGCAAAATTGACCATACAGTCTCTGAAGGAGAAAAAAGTGAATGTCTTGGTGCGGCCAATCAGAGCCCAGACCTGAATGTCATTGAAAATCTGTGAAAAGATTTGAAGATAGCAGACCACCAACGCTCACCATCCAATTTGACCGAACTTGAACAGTTTTGTAAAGAAGAGGGGGCAAATATCTAGATGTGCAAAGCTGATAGAGAAGTATCCCAACAGACTCAAGGCTGTCATTAAAACAAAAGGGGGGTCAACAAAATGACACTGACATTTTGGGTGATCCTTTATTAATCTTCATAGGTCGTTTTTGATTTTTTATAATTTTTCTGAACTGTAGCTGTGATATCTGTCACTTGGATGTTAGAGGTTGCATTGAGCAAGTAAACCTGGGAAGAAATAGATTTTTGTGTGTGTTTTCATTTAAGGCTGTAAAGCAAAAAAAAAAAAAAGGTAATATTTAAAAAGGGGGGAAATTCTTTTCTATACCCACTATATGCAAAAAAGGTTGTATTGTATTGTATTGCCATAAAGTGTGCAGAAAGTGTAGGGGTCTGAATACTTCCTGAATCCACTGTAAATTCAACTTACACATGCCTTTGTGATGTGAAAAGTAAATGAGAAAAAATCCTATACAGATATATATGATTCTGGAGTAGTGAGGTGGTAGGTAAATCAGTTTTGAACACTAATTTAATGCAATGATTTAAAAATTGCCACTCATCACCTACCAGATGTCATTAAAAGCTAACATCAGGGTGTCTTGGGTAATTAATATACAAGGCCAACTTTAGCTCACCCTCACAGTCAGTGTTTCCAACCAAATTCATGCCATCAGGACAGTCGCAAATGAAGCCCATGGGCAAGTTCACACAGAGATGAGAGCAGCCACCATTGTTGTCTAAACACTCATTCTTATCTAAACAGAAAGAAGAAGAGTAAAGATTAGTTTGTGAAGCTGGAATTTACCTTCTGATACAATCAGAAAGTCATTGTGCATTAGTTCTTAATGATATATTTTACACTGCTGGCCATTACAATTGCAACACCAAGAAAGATGTGAAATATCAAAGTGATATTTTTACGGCAGAGTCCTTCTGATACAAGGCATACATGATAGAGGTGCAGCTCAATCATGCATGTGGAATGCACAATAATCCATATTTGGCGTATCCACCACGGATGGAAATAACTGTTTTTATACAGTCTGACATGGACAGGAAGACACATTGAATGTCCGTTTGAGGAATGACATGCCATGCAACTTCTACACATGTCCAAAGTTTGTCCGTGGTAACCACTGGTGGTCTTCATGTCACCATGTGCTCAATGAAAGTGCAGGCCAGGAAAGAAGTGGCACATGGTGGTCACCCAAGAACAGTAGGAGGTTTCATGCCACACATACTCAACCAAGCATTATTCAGATAGAATATGGCACCAGGGAACCTCTGCAGATTGGGTATTGCCTCAGTCTTCCAACACCTCTGTCAAGTATCACAGGCTTGTCAAGGTACTGACACTACATCAGTGGCAGGAATGGGTGTGGAACCCAATGGCACACCATACTATAACACCTGGGGCTGGGCCCGTATGGTTATGCAAACTGTATGCCTCCAGGAGCCTTTCACCACTGTGTCTTCAAACACAGATTCATCCATCACAGTGCAGTAAACTGAACCAGAATTCATCTAAAAGCACAACATAATTTCAGTCATCCTTGCATTGGTGGCACTACTGCAGTCAAAGATAGCTGTGGTTGAGGCTCAAGGGTATCCAAAGCAATGGGTGGCACGCATGAAGGCCCTGCTGCTACAAACATCACGTAACAAGCGTGTGTGGACACCCATCCCATATTCCAACAGCTGTCCTAAACCTGGACAGAAGTGTGTTGACCTTTTTACCAGGGCACGTATGGTGGTACATAAAGTACCAGCAATAATTCAGTAAGATTACTTTGCATGCACCTTTAATACCCACTGTGGGAATATCCAAGGTGCATATCCTGCAAGCATCATTTACATACGTGTTGTACTTGTAATCATTTCCATACACTACCACGACCTAGCCATCATTCAAGTTTCTGAACAATATGACACGTTTTTCCCCAGTGTTGCATTTTGAATCTCCATTGGTGTATTACGGGAATCAGATAAATAGCAATTGCTCAGTAAAGAAAAATAAAAACACCAGAAACACAGGAATTACCACAGTCATGCTCGTCCGACCCGTCTTCACAGTCAGGATAGTTGTCACACCTCCAGTCCTGGGGAATGCACTTATTGTTCTTGCAAGTGAAACCTGAATTTTTACAATCACCAAACGGGTGGTCACAACCCATTTCATCTGTCCCATTCAAGCAATCCTCTGTGCCATCACAGATCTGGGTTACTGAAATGCAGGAATTAGAATTCTCGCAAGGGAACAAGCCGAGATCACAGAAAAAGCAGTCAGCCTCGTCACTTCCATCTTCACAGTCCTTCTCGCGATTGCAGCGGAAATCAGCTGAGACACAGAGCCCATTGCCGCACTGGAATTCGTCTTGCTTGCATGCTGGCCAGCCTATAAAGAAGCCAAATAAGACCTTAGACCTGGAAATTGGTGAAGCTTGCTTTGTATGGGACAAAGCCATGCCTGTGATCTTGCTACATGACCGCTGGTCTGACAAAGGAACAGAATAGATTTAGCATAGTAGCCTTGGACAAAACAGAATTTAAAAACCAAAAATAATGAAAATACAATTCAAAGTACAAAGTGTTAATGTACCTTCCCCTTCCAGATATCCTCTATTTTTGTATATTTGTCATAATAAATGGCTCCCAATCTTTTAAAAAACAAAATACTAGATAAAGATGACCAGAGTAAACATATAAAACAGGTTATAATTTGCTACTTAATATATTTAGGTAATAAAGTTATCCAACAACCTGTGCTGTCTGTGTGAAAAGGTAATTGCCCCCATCCCGTGCTGTACCTATAATAGCGGATCAAAGATATTTGAAGATTAGACTCTCCTGACAAAACATAGCCTTCTTCTTCTTTTGGCTGCTCCCATTAGAGGTTGCCACAGCGGATCACCTTCTTCCATATCTTTCTGTCCTCTGTATCTTGTTCTGTTACATCCATCACCTGCATGTCCTCTCTAACCACATCCATAAACCTCCTCTTAGGCCTTCCTCTTTTCCTCTTGCCTAGCAGCTCTATCCTTAGCATCCTTCTCTAATTATACCCAGCATCTCTCCTCTGCACATGTCCAAACCAACAAAATCTCACCTCTCTGACTTTGTCTCCTAACCATCCAACTTGAGCTGACCCTCTAATGTCCTCATTTCTAATCCTGTTCATCCTCGGTGCACCCAGTGCAAATATTAGCATCTTTAACTCTGCTACCTCCAGCTCTGTCTCCTACTTTCTGGTCAGTGCCACCATCTCCAGCCCATATAACATAGCTGGTCTCACTACCATCCTGTAGACCTCTCCTTTCACTCTTGCTGATACCCATCTGTCACAAATCACTCTTGACACTCTTCTCCACCCACTGGACCCTGCCTGCACTTTCTTCTTCAATTCTCTTATACAATCCCCATTACTCTGTACTGTTGATCCCAAGTATTTAAACTCATCCACCTTCGCCATCTCTACTCCCCTCATCCTCACCATTCCACTGACCTCCCTCTCATTCACACACATGTATTCCTTCTTGGTCCTACTGACCTTCATTCCTCTCCTCTCTAGACCATATCTCCACCTCTCCAGGGTCTCCTCAACCTGCTCCCTACTCTCGCTACAGATCACAAAGTAATCAGCAAACATCATAGTCAACCTGTCCATCGCCATTGCAAATAAGAAAGGGCTCAGAGCCAATCCCTGATGTAATCCCACCTCCACCTTGAATGCATCCGTCACTCCTACCGCAGACAACACCATGGTCACACTTCCCTTGTACATATCCTGTACAACTCTTGCATACTTCTCTGCCACTCCTGACTCCCTCATACAATACCACAGCTCCTCTCTCCTCACCCTGCCATATGCTTTCTCCATTTCCACAAAGACGCAATGCAACTTCTTCTGGCCTTCTCTATACTTCTCCATCAACACCCTCAGAGCAAACATCACATCTGTGGTGCTCTTTCTTGGCATGAAACCATCCTGCTGCTCACTAATCATCACCTCACTTCTTAACTGAGCTTCCACTACTCTTTCCCATAACTTGATGCTGTGGCTCATCAATTTTATCCCCCTGTAGTTACTACAGTCCTGTACCTCACCCTTATTCTTAAATATCGGCACCAGTACACTTCTTCTCCACTCCTCAGGCATCTTCTCACTTTCCAAGATTCCATTAAAAAATTCAGACTAAACATAGCCACTCCTGATAAATCTAAGGCTATGTCCACACTACCACACTTTTGTTTAAAAACACTGACATTAGTCCCTGTTTTCACCTACCTTTCACTATCTTGGCATCTGAAACCCCTGAAATCTGAGACTTTTAGAAAACACTCGTCAGAGCTGCATATTTCTGAAAACATTGGAAAAGTGCTGCAGCATGGGTTGGTGAAAAACAGAGATTTTTAAAAATGTAGATTCTAATCAGGCTCCAAGAGGTTGGTGCTTACTATATGGTTAGATCCTGTCCATTACACTGTCTAATTCATTGATTTGCTACCCTTCACAGAAGAAAACTATATTTCAACATAGCGGACACAGAGGAGTTAATATTTGGTGCTTGTTGTGTTGCTTACCTGTACACATCTATTTATTTTGTACAGTTTGAATGTTGCATACACACACATTTGAATATAAATCGAGGGACATTGTGCTAAGACTATATAATGCACAAGTAAGACCGCACGTGAAGAACTGCATGCAGTTTTGGTTACCATGCTACAAGAAAGAGACATAGTAGCACCTGAGGCTGTGCAGAGAAGAGCAATTAGATGCATCCCAGGACTTAAGACCATGTCATACTCTGACAGACTCAGATAAATAAACAGAGAGACTGTGTGAGGAGATACTCAAGGTCTTCAAAAGCCTCAAGGCCATTGATAAAGTAGATCCAACAAGATTTTCTCAGCTTAAAGGTGAATCTCACACTCAAACACAACAAGGGAAATTAAGGGAAAGCGCATTAAAGACTTAAGCCAGAAATCACTTCTTTATGCAAAGAGTCGTGGGACTCTGGAACAAACTCCTGAGACATGGAGTTGAAGCAGAAACCTTGACAACCTTTATGAAGTATCGGGATTAGCTACAAGGCAAACAAAGGAGCTTAATGAACTAAATGGTCTCCTCTCATTTGTCAAATTTCTTATGTTGTAAAAGTAAATAATTTAACAGTCACTACAGTTTTGCAATAAATCCTGTGGATGGGGCCATAACTACCCTTTCATGGAAGACAATTCCCATTTGTGTTTCTGCAGATGTCTGCACGCTCATTGTAGGCACTACACTATATACGTTTTTGGTCATTTTAGTGTGGATGGAGATACTTTCATAAATGATGTGAAAATGCTAGTGGGGACAGAGATCGTTTTTGTTAAAAAAAAAGTCATTATTAAATGAAAACACAGTAGTGTATAACAAGTCTAAACCTCATCATATACTGACACTCACCATGACAGTGAAGTCATCACCACCAGCTATCTAAAACACTAGGCCTGAAGCAACACAATTTCAGAAGAGACGAGCAAAAGAGTTGTTGAAACTTACCAATCAGGAAAAGGTTAAAAAGGAATTTCAAGGCTCCGGGACACCACCGTACCACAGTGAGAGCTATTATCTCCAAATGGAGAGCATTTGAAACAGTGAGGAATCTTCCCAGGAAAAGCTGGCCTGCCAAAATTACTTCAAGGGAACACAGTGATGACACTTTCAAGAAGTCATAGAGGATTCCAAAAGAACACCCAAAAACCTGAAGGCCTCTCTAGCCTCAGCTAAGCTGTGTTCACAAATCCACAAGAAGAAAGAGACTAAGGAAAAACCTGAAAATTTTGTGATCTTACAATGCATTGTCCCATTACATTTAACAACACTATACCCAAGGTTTTTGCATTTAGTCAAAGGATTATTGACTTGCACTCATATTACACTGGTCTGTTATATTGTGTCATACTAGTTTCTTTATACATATTCCATTTATTTATATACATAGAGATTATGTATTATAATGTATTTGCCCATTTTATTGCCCGTTTATGTGGAGATGGAGTCATTTTCTGCAGTAACATTTCACTGTCATTGCATCGGTACAATTACGCATGTAACAAATAATTCTCTTGTATCTTGAAAGTAGTATTCATCAGTGAGTACCAAGGTAGAGACTTTTGCTATGCAAGAGTAATATCTGGGCTCCACTAACAACTGTAAAAAAACACATGGATGGTCCCCAAGCTATATGGAATAATATTCTCTGTATAGGCAGGTCAAAAGTAGAACTCTTGGGATGACAAAGGCCCAGGATGTCTGAAATTTGAAAGTTAAGAGCATCAGATTGGCAATAAAACATGGCCTGTCAAGCATGTGGGTTACGGGAGTGTGCTGGAGGCTCTGTACCAGAGGTAGACAAGTCATGGTCACTAACCTCTATTCATTCTACCACATCAGAGAGGAGGATGATCCCACTCCAGATGAGTGATCTCACTTCCAGCATTTTCCAGAAGTCCCAAGTCTTCTAGTCAACATTAAATAAAGAAATGGACCCAACTGGATATCGGAGTCAAACTTGCCCACAGAAGCGATTTGTTGTGAAGACTTTTAGCGCTATTTACTTTTGGTTTGTGTTTTCATTTCTTATCAATTATTAACATAGATGCTATTAAACACCACGTTACAAAATGTCCCCCAACCCTTAACATTGTCCTTTGTCCGTTCTCTTTTACCGTGGCAGTAATGTGATGGTATGGAGATGTTTTGCTGCCTCAGGACCCAGAGGACTTGCCATAACTGAATGAAAATGAAATTGACACTTTGACAGAATATTCTTAAGGAGAAATGTCTAGTCATCTGTCCATGTACTGAAGCTGAGTCATGTAGCAGGTAAAGGACTCAAAAAACAAAAGAAAGTCTACAACTGAATGGCTCAGAAAAACAGAATTCAAGTTTTGGAGTGGCCCAGTGAAAAGATTCATGGGTGAGTAGCAATTACCAGTGTAGTCCCACAAAGAGTACAAGTTGGTGACACCTTAGTATTAAACTGAACAGTTACAGTATATGAGCAGAAAATTAAACTTGAGTGCAGGAGCACACAGAATGAAGCCAATCCCAAACACTTTTTACTAACTTCACCAAAGACATGGGACATCAATATATTTTAGCATCAACACTAGAAATTTTTTGAAGGTATATTCCATTCAAGGATCTATGGACATTTGAGTAGGACGGATGACAGGCAGATTGCACTAGGCCAAACATAGTGAATGTTGGTCACAATGAGCCCTATTGCATTTTATCACAGGAATTAAGTCAAGCCTGGATAGCAGGGTGCTTTGTCTTGATGTACCCCAATAAAGAATGCCATTGCATGTAGTGCAGACCAATGTACCCCATGGACAGCTAGGCAATTAATCATATTGGTCATTCCATGGAGGGTCACCTAGGCGGTGTGCAGCTATGGCTCTAACTAGTGTAGGGGTGTACAACTCCAATCCTGGAGGGCAGCAGTAACTGCAGGTTTTCCTTCCTGCGATTTTCTTAATCAGTGACCAATCTCTGCTGTTAATTAACTTTTTCCCCTTCATTTTAGTTGCTTTGTTTTTATTAAGATTCTTAGAGGACTAGTCCTCTGAATTGCTACTTTTTTCCCTTAAATGGCACCCAAACAAAAATGAGATGTGAAACGAGCCAACAGACGACCAGCTAAGCCGGGGCCTCAAACTCCAACCAGTTTCTCATTTAGAAGCAGATTCCTGTTGTTAATTAAACCCATTATTTAATTCAAACAGCCATGTAACACCTGGCTGAGGCAGAGAAATGCTAATTTCCGGAGGGTGGGACTGGATCGCGTGTCTGCCCTGAGGATTCCCGACTGGGATCCTGAGCTCTTTTGTTGTGTGGCGGGTGTGGTAACACACTGTACCAGTTCAAGATCCCCAACCTGACCTGACCCATTGTTGCACACCATTCTGTCAAAGCAGACATTTCCAGCACTGTTGATTTTCTTTTTATTTCTTTTAAAGAACCACTAAAATGTTTTGTGGACCTCAGCAGCTCAACATTATTGTTATTTAAAACAGTATTATGTGTCTACTAATAACCAATATTGTCTTTGACCCATCAGGTCATGCATCTTTAAAACTAGGCTGAACACAATAGCCATTTTTGTGGGTGGACTAATCTTACATTGATGATGTTACACAAAAAAATGATACTTTGGCATCTTTCCCTCAAAACAAATACTGTATAAGACCTGGAAAAAAATTATGAAAATTAAATTTTTCTCAAATTTTTTGGGGTGGGAACCCGTGAAGAAAAAACTATTTTCCATATTGCACCGTGACCCTGTGTTAAGATATAGTGGGTTGGAAAATGACTGACTGACTGACCAAAACTCTGAAGTTTGTGCTTGTGGGTTGTTGTTGAAATGTAGTTATGGTAAGAAGAGCCTTTTTACGTCAGCACAGGATGAATATCAGACACCAAATTGAGACGGTACGCCAGTCCATCACAGGGCACACACAAAGCCATACCTGCAGTACATGTGGAATCTTAGAAAATCATACTGCTTAAGTTAACGTTTGAAATAAGTAATGCTGTGATGGGACGCATTTTTCTTGGATAGATACATCATTATTTCTTGCTTTACTCTCCATTTTGTAAATAGTTATAGGGCATTAGAGATAATACAAGAGAAAATGATACCATCCGCAGCAGGCAATATCTTTGAGAAGAAATGCAATATTTATGGCAGAATGACAGAATACCCTTGTGAAATAACACAATAACCTTTCATTTTTTTTTGTGTGGTGGGAATACGTTTCTGTACGGCAATCCATGGTACTTGCGAATCTTAAATATGGAGTGGATCTTAGGGCATTTGGTAAAGTGAACCTAAGGAAGTCAAGGATCCAAAAGTTGTGCAAATTAATTATCCAAAACATGAACACCCAGGCCCTAGTGCAAGTCAGACAAAATTATAAACCCCAGCAAACAAGGAATGCACACAAAATAACATGACAATGACAAAAAAAAAAAACAACATTTAACTCCAATGTCAAATTTCTTTTATGAGAAACAAACAGCAGAACAGAAACCATAAAAAAAAGCCTGCATGAATTCATGAAAGGTAAAGAGGCTTCAGTACATCGAGACCTTTGTCCGCATTTATCAAGCATCTCAGTTACTCCTAAGAATTGCACTGAAAATCTGACTAGGATAAGAATTTGTCCTAGTCTTGAGTAGGACATGAGAAGTAGCTCATCCCTGATGGAGGATCGCAGGAATCGTGGGGTAGAGGGTTCCTTTCATTGGATTGGCTGGTCCAGCTTTGAATCAGCTGTGGAATGGCCAATAGGGGGAGGCAGATGATGGCTGAGGTCTCCAGGACTCTAAACAAATCCAAATCCCATTCTGTGATATCATCTACTGTTAAATTCTGCTCCATACGTGTAAAATTTTTAATCTTTTATACTGTATTGAGGATTTGTCCCCATGACCATGTAGTTAGGATATAGCGGGTTAGATAATGGACGGATGGATGGATTTGTTCTGATCTGTGTATTGTATTGTATTGACCCCCTTTTTTTGACACCCACTGCACACCCAACCTACCTGGAAAGGGGTCTCTCTTTTTGAACTGCCTTTCCCAAGGCTTCTTCCATTTTTTCCCCTACAAAGGATTTTTTTGGGAGTTTTTCCTTGTCTTCTTAGAGAATCAAGGCTGGGGGACTGTCAAGAGGCAGGACCTGTTAAAGCCCATTGGGGCACTTCTTGTGTGATTTTGGGCTATACAAAAATAAATTGCATTGTATTGTGTTAGTTATGAAATTCCCTACACCCAGTCCCAGCAAGGAGTAGGAGTTCATAATCGAAACTGAATGATGTCACAATTTTATGGCACCACAAGCCACAATATGGCACTCATGAAGGTGTTGTTTAGATTCCACGGAAATCATGAAGATGTTTTGCGATTTTCTGATATTAGCTCTACAGCTTCACCACAGAGATAATAATAAAAATAATATTTAAAGTAGGAAGAGGGGAAGAAGAAGAAGGAAAACATAACAAGGCCGGAAATTGCGCTAAGCTACACATAAACTTTGTCACTTTGTAACAACATCAACAACAATACTGTAACGAGCACCAAGATGGGAAAACTGAGGCACATACCCTTTATTGGGCTTTACTGTCATTCAGTGTATGTTTATCTCTTGATTATTAAAAAAAAAAAAAAAAAAAAAAAAAAAAAAAAACAGATCTTGGAAGGCTTGGAAGGAGACGAGACATGATTTTCTCGGAGACACTTTAACGTCCCGCAAGACAAGGCAGTGAGACAAAAGGACAGCTGCTGTACAGGCTTTTAAATGTTCGAAGCGCAGCACAACATGCAGATCACACAGCACTGCAGCAAGCCAGCAGCTGATCGAGCAAATAGGAGGTTAAAAAAAAAAAAAAAAAATTGTATTTGTTTCCCATTGTATCACTGTATAAGAGGGAGTTTTGGAGGAGCGACCGCATCTCCTTGGGGTGCGTTCAGCACCCCCTCTTCACAACGTGAGCGACAGAGATGTGAAGTGGCTGGCACATAGCACACCCCGGGGGGTGGGCAAGCGAAGCAAGCAGGATGCAAAGCCCCCTAGTTTAGCAAAAAATGATCCACAGCCCTACTTTTACAAGTATCACCTCCAAACTTGGCATGGGAAATGCCTCGTAAAGTAACACTGAAATTAGCCACAGTTATTCCAGTGTTTCTGATCGCCTTCCAGAGTTGACTGCCATGTCTGTTTATCTCTGCGATTCCCCCCCATATCTTCTGCGAGACTCTATTTATACAATTAGCTGGGAATCCCCACCTGCCTTCTTAAACCTTCCCTGTCTTGTAAAATGTAATACGGATGTTCTAGGACTTTGTGTAATGTAGAGCTCAGCCTACCTGTGTGACGTTTTTGCTGTCAATCACCTATCCAGCCCCTCTTACCTTCAGGGTACAACACAATTTGCATCCTTGACCAACTCTGTGTGCGCATCCACACTCGGAGCAATGATCTTTGTGTGTCTGCCTAATTGCATGAATGCAGCCTGCTTTAGCATCACCTCATGTAGAGTCGTGCTTAAATAAACAAATTTGCATGTTACTTACCATGCTGTAAGGGCATTCAATATTTGGTGCAAAATTCAAGAAATGGTTGTTGGCAGGTTTTGACATACCCAAATCATCGTTATATTGCAAAGCTACATTTTACACTGTCACCCATGTGCGCTTGGGAGACAGCTGAAAAGCCTTAAGAATAGTAGTACCACGCCATTAATTATAAATTAATTATTAATTTAATAATTATTATTATTATTATTTAATAATTAATTAATAATTAATGGCGAGCTCCACTAATTATCTCTCTCTCAATCTTCTGCAGACCATCCACGGGAAATCTAGCTAGGTCCCGGCACCAGTGATGACCTCGCTTCCGGTACCGGCAGCATAGATGATGTCACTTCTGGTTCCGGCACCATAGATGCCATCACTTCCAGTCCAGAACACGTCACTTCCTGTGTCGGGCTTTAAAGTCGCCATCTTTTCATTTTACAATCAGTTCTGTTTTGGACTCAAACCTGTGAACACAACCACAAACCAAATCAATCCATTTGCAGCCAAGGCACAATATACGGGTGGCTGCCCCAAACCTTTTCGATGTCTGTGGTCTGCTTTTGTGACAACACGTATCGTCACCAACACTTTCATTTTGCTTGACTGCGCATGGCTTCTCCACATAGAGAGGAACGATCATGTAACATACGAGATTTGTTACGAATACTACTCCATCACTGTCAAATCGATATCTTATTATGAGCTCTTTCGTTGTCCAGTGTTTTCCAAAACATTCTGCCTTTCCCAAGATTAAGTGTGCCGATCTTTGCCAGAACGTCATCTTCAAGCAGATCTTAGTAAGTTTAAGGCAGCTCGCAAGCTCACCTAAACACTGGTCAAGTTAGAACTATTTTCCTAAATTTGAAAAACTGATAAAATGCATTTAATCATATTCCTAAGAGTAAGACCAAATTTGTGTCATTCTAAGATTTTTGAGCTAGCTTTGGCTGTTTTGCTAGTCTGAGACACTTGATAAATACAGACACGTATCTCCACCCTGTGTGTATAAACCTCTGCTGCCATGTGTGCTTAACCCTAACCTAAAGAAACTCACGGCACTGCAGTTCATCGCTGCCATCGTCACAATCCTCGTCCCCATCGCATCGCCAGATTGCTGGAACGCAATTCCCACTTCTGCACGTGAACTGGGATTGCAAGCAGGGGTCACTGTCCTTGGCTGCAATGCACAAACAAGTAAGGTGGGTAGGTTAAGGGCAATTCTCTGAGGAGATGTTTCAATATATCCACATAAAATGTCGGCAATCCAACCATGCAAAAAAAAAAAAAATCTGTAAATTTGATCACAAGGAAATGTTTCCAGATCACATGCAAGATTACCAATTATCCATGACAGGTCCTCATCACTCCCTGATCAATCATTTTCTCCAATCAGACTAGCAAGAAATGCTTATCATTGAACTGCAAGGCATGACGATACCAATGAATTTAATACCAGAAATGTAGTGGTGAATTTATCTGAAACACACGTGGTGATCACAATATGACAAAAAATATATTAATTAATTACAGACAGACACAAACAATGAACACCCAGGGCCGGCGCGTGAGGTGAGGCAATGATGTAATCACCTCAGGTGGAACTTTTTCATGTAAATGTTTTTTCTTCCCCCATCATTATGAAGCATGTGAACCTAAAACATTACAAGCAACATCCAGTACTTTATTTATATACTACTGTGATGAACGGTCGGCAGCTTAACCCGGCTGGGACGCCCCTGGAATAGAAGGATGGGGGAAGGCAGCTACTTGCAGACACTGCTTCCCCCAAGACGCTAGATGACAGCTTCCCTGGAGTGCAGTGGTACCCCGGATTCCCGCAGGGCACTATGAAACTAGGAGTTCGGACACAAAGCCCTGCTGGATGCCATGGGTGCCACAAGGAGGAGATGGCAAAGGACCTGGGGACATATTCTTTCAGTATAGCAAGGAAGTATGATGTAATCATGAGGACGGAAGCCCCGAAGTACTTCCGGGCTGAAGAAAATCACTGTTCTTTATTAGACCCGGAAGTGCCAGCCAGTCACGTGGGCGGAAGGACAGAAGCACTTCCGGGTCAAAGACAGATGGGAACCCAGCAGGCGAGCCGGAGTTGGGAAGCGGTTTGACAGAGCTTGCTGGGAGGAGAGTAGGAGAGTATTGCGTTTATTTGTATTGTTATATTGTCTTTGTATGGTGGCAGAGATGCTTCAAGGCACCACTATTAGAAAAGGAATAAAAGATCCTTTTGGTGCTTTTACCTGGTCTCCTGGGCGTTTGTCTATTGGGTTTGAGGAGCGACAGCGCCCTCTAGTACTTTTTCGGCTTGCGAGCTACTTTTAAAATGACCAGGTCGAAATGATCTACCTACATTAAAAATTATATATATATATATATTATATTATATTATATAATTTGAAGTCTGAATCACAATCTGATTGTATGGGTGGTTACATACCAGGTAACGCGTGTGGTTGGTCTGCAAGAAAGGCAGACATGTGCCACGGGTGCCCTCTCAGTTGCGAGAAGCAGATCATGGAATATTACATCGTTAACTGTCAAATAATGCAAAACGTACGCAACACGTGTTTCGCCCTATTTTGGGCTCATCAGGCGTACACACTCCACTGCACCCCTCATCGGGGATCAAACCTCGGATGTCAGACAAACGCACTTCAATTGTGACATTGTGAGAAAAAAAATCCTCTTCCAATTCCACCTCCAGCCCATACCCTCCCTAAACAATTTTTTTTTTTTTTTTTTTTTAAATCCCTTCTTTAGTAGATATACATTGTAAGGCTAACTAGATCACATCCGAAGTTTTGCAGTAGCTCACGCGTTTGATCATGCGTGCGGGGTGACCAGTGTGTGAGAAGAAGAGAGATCTCAGAATGGCAGCCCTGTATGTCAATCAAGTGGCAAATGGCATAGGGAGGATATATGACAAACTAACGTTTAAAAAAGAATTTTTTTGAATGCAACGCAATCTACCTGCACTACCTTTGCGATCTAGCGGTTGATCGCAATCGACGCATTGGGCACCCCTGCTCTAGTGTCACACTACCTTTAAAAATCTTCAGAAATATTTTAATTTAAAATTTCATATTACCCAGTTTGAAACGCCTCACCACCCAGCAAACATCCAGATGTCAGTACTTGCTACTGATGTTCATTCCTTCATTTATACATATCGCCACAGGTGTCATCTATAGATAGGGATTGGGGGAACAGGGGGGCATTTTTAGTCCTGGAGCAATGCCATGATAATAAAAATGACTTGAAATACCCATACCTGATGTTTCAGCCTACTGAGGCTATATTCAAACTGCAGGTACATGTGTCTCAGTTTCACTTTTGTCTCATTTTTTTATACTCAAGTCATTCTATCTATACTGAAACTGCAGAATTAATTTAAAAAAAAATAAAAAAAATCAATCAGACAGGTGCAACCTAACAAACAAACACGAATACCTGCTACCTGCTGGCTTCAAATTCTTTCCAGTGCAGGACAATGGCCAGTGCTCAAAGGCGCTACAAATTTAATGATCACGTCTGCAAAACTTTTGGAAAAATATCAATTTGAGGCGAGGCAATTCAGAAAATACTTAGCAATTGGGTTGTTTTGGTGGGCTTCACATTTGTGTAAGATGATGGAATTAATGTCACATGAGTGAAAAATAAATTCCCTTTGAATGTCAACATAACCAAATATTGTCCTAAAACCTCTTCACTCAACTCGCCAGCCTGCCACGTAGCTTACAGTGTTGGTGACAGCACCTTTATAATTTTAATATGCAGCCCTGTAAATTATAACATACAGATTATATTTATGACCTCGAAATAAACTGTAATAATATAATCACAGAATTTCATGAAATAGAAGTATAATATTGTGTCATTTTCTAACCCCACTTAATACAGACCAGGGTTGCAGGGTGAGGGATTATTCCAGTAAGCACAGGGTGCCAGTCCATGGCAGAGCAAACACACGTCCACACACCAAATGCACAAGTCTTTGGATAGGGGGTGGAAGCCAAAGCACCCAGAGGAAAACCACACAGACACAGGGAGAACACGAGATTTAAACTGTGGTCTCCTTACTGCAAAGCAACAGTGCTCCCACTGAGCCACCCACCACCCGATCAAAGCACCATGAAGCCTCTACATTGATGGATTGAAGGCCAGAGGTCCACATGACCAGCATCGTCTAATTCTTCCACGTGAAGGCTGAAAACCACGAGGACTGATTGAGATCATTGATGTTAGGTAGAGTGCCTAGTGGTGGATGGGTGGTCTCGTGGCCTTGGAACCCCTGCAGATTGTTTTTTTTACTTCAACCGTCTGGAGTTTTTCTTTGTTTTTTCATCCTCCCTGGCCATCGTACCTTACTTTATTCTTTGTTAATTAGTATTGCCTATTTTTATATTTTTTCTTTCTTCATCCTATAAAGCACTTTGAGCTCCATCATTTGTATGAAAACGTGCTACAGAAACAAATGTTGTTCACTTTGTCTCTTTGTTAATTTATGCAACGAATGTAATATCACCATCCAATGAATGTACGCCGTCAGTTTTCACTGCAAGATAGCAACTACGTCGGAAGCGAAGGTGTACAGCAGTGTTTCCCAACCTGTGGATCGTGGCAGCATTGCAGGTGGACCCCATCCATCGGACTGATGATCACAATCAATCCATAGCAGGTGGCTCACGGCCGATCTTCCTCAGTCTCCGCCCTGACAATTGTGCTCGATTCACAGAGGAGAAAAAGCTCTGACAACAGAGATTGATTTATTTAATGCACTGGTGGTTGCGTGGGACCCCCAACCCTAACTTTTGACGATTGAGCTTGATTCACAAAGGGAGATCACCCCAACACCCCCCCTTCAGACGACTGCACTAGATTCACAGAAGGGGTAATCTCACCCCCCCCCCCCCCCGACCGAGCGTGGCAAACATACCAGCATGTAAAAAATTTGATCTTGACAACAAAAAGGTTGGGAAACACTGGTGTGGAGTATAATTAACAAGTCGCTGATAGTGAACAATGGAGGATGGAATTCGAGGAGTTGTACAACATTTTAATGTTAGCTCATGTAAGAGCTTCAGACACTTTGAATTAAATCAGTCTTTAGTGGTGCATTCAAAGTCTAAAGTAATGCCGATCATTTAATATTATTTTCATATGTACGTGAATCCTATTCTATACCAAATTTGAGGATTATTATTGTTAATGTTGCAGTTGCTGAATTATTATCTACAGTAGGGTAATTCAAACTCCTTTCCTGGAGGGCCGCAGTGGCTGCAGATTTTCATCGTAAACCTTTTCTTAATTAGTGACCTGTTTTTGCCAATTAACTTCTTCTGAATTAATTTTAATTGACTTCTTTATTAAGAGGTTTCCCTGAATTTCTTCATTTCTTTCTTTAAACAGAAATGAAATGTGACGTGAATGAGCCAACAGAAGACCAACTAAGTCAGGGCCTCAAACTCTAACCAATTTCACTCCAACCAGTTGCTTAATTAGGTGCCGAGTCTTGTTGTTAATTAAACACATTCTTTAATTCCATTGCTTGCTGCTGCTTTCACTGTACAATTGCAGACATTTCTGAAATTGTAGATTTTCTCCTTTCTAAGAGAACCGATAAAATGTTTTGTGGACTTGAGCAGATCAGCATTCCTGAGACCTTCACCTTTCTTTATTTTCAGATATTGTATGATGGCCACAGTTTGCTGGTCATATTTTGGCTCATTTTGTACCTCACTGTTGTTTGGCAGCTAATTAAAGAAAAAGAAGCAATTAAGACAGGAGGGCCGCAGTGGCTGCAGGTTTTCATTCTCACCCTTTTCCTAATCAGTAACCAATTATCACTGCTAATTAAATTCTTTTCCCCTTCATTTTATTAGCCCTGTTTTTAAGGATTCAGTGCTCTGAATTGATTCTTTTCTTCACTAAATGACAGCTAAACAGACATGAAACAAGCCAAAAGATGACCAGCTAAATTGGGACTTCAAACTCCAACCAATTTCACTCCAATCACTTTCTTAATGAGAAGCCAATTCTTGCTGTTAATTAAACCCATTATTTAATTCAATGGCTTCTTCTTGCTCTCATTCTGCCACAGCAGACATTTCCAAAACTGTTGATTGTTCTGTTTTTTCTAAGAACACCGTCAAAATGTTTTGGTGACCTGAGAGATCAGCCTTACTGAGACCTTCACCTTTTCTTATTTTCAGATATTCTGTGATGGGCACAGGTGAGCTGGTCATGTGGTGGGTCATTTTATGTCTCACTATTATTTGGCTGCTAATTAAGGAAAAAAGAACAAAGGGGCCCGAGTCAAGTTAAATACATTGAAGGCAAGCTAATTAGCTGCAAAAACTGGTCACTAATTAAGAAGATGGTTAAAATGAAAACCTGCTGCCACCACGGCCCTCCAGGACTGGAGTTTTGAGAACTCTGGTCCACAGTATGTTGTTGCCTATCATTTTCTTGGCCCCCTTCCCCTAATATGTATGATGGGTCGCACGCCCATACACATTGTACTGTATAAAAAATTGTGGCAATTTGTGGAATCGGCTTAAAGTGTCACACACAATGTTTGCTAAAAGATTTGGCACCACGCACCTTTAGGTGTCTTAACTTACAGAATTTGAAGCAGCTTATATATTTAGAGAACAGTGCGGGATTGCGCCGAGTTTTATTTTTTATTTAGTTTCATATTTATATACAGTTGTATTGAGCCGAATGCCAATTTTCGTTTGTAATAGTTTTAAGTATAGTCTTTTCAGCTGTTTCACGTTTTGTTTCAAAAATGTTTATTCTTTGTGGTTCTTATAAACCGCAACATCACGATGCCAGTATAGCATACGTATTATATGTCTATCGTCCATATAGACCTATGGGGTTGTTAGATGGGCATTATTATTTCACGCGCCGACCCAGCAAACATCACACTGGTTAGTCAAACAAATGCATTGCGTCACTCTTTTTCTTCCTGTATGCAAGCCTGATAATTGCAGGTGCTCAATAATCCGAAGAACAAGTTGAGGGCGCCACATTTAGGAATGGATGCTGTGTAACTCCGCAGGCCCACACTACGGAAAGAAAAGTATCACATCTTATTAAATGTTTGTACAAATTCGTTTGTAGGCAAGTTTTGCAAAGCATGAATATTACAAGCCCTGCTCTACAACTTGCTTTTCATGGGTAATTCTTTGAATTTTAAAAACTTAGACGAGTCCTCGCGTGTCTGGTAACCAGAAGCCAAAAAAAAGGGGCGCGGATCTTAACGAACAGGCATGTGGGCCAATTATAATCGAGAGACAAAATTCACTGACCAATCATACCTCGGCTCCCATTGTGGGGAGGCGTGGACCTCAAAAAGCATATGCGTCCTTGTCGAATGAATGACTGTACAAAGTAGGAAGATAAAAGTAGTGGCGCCAGAACAGAAAAGGTAAGAAAGTGAACGGCGAAAATAATATCCAGCGTAACTCACCCGACACCTGGTCATACAACTGCAAGCTGATACACATGAAAAAGACCGCAGCGGCATGGCAGTAACTCATGCTCGACCTCCTGTTTCTTCTGAAGGGCGGAGTGAGAATGTCAGCCTCCGAGTGCTTTCAAAACGAGGATAGATTAAGCTAGTGCGCATGTGCGGAAAGATGATTCGTTTACTGCTCTCTATGGACAACGAGGCATTCGCCAGGCAGGCCGGCCCTTTCGAGGGTGTAAAGTGGGTAAAGCGGTTTAAAAATGCAATGTCATGGTATGTTACGGCATAGATAGCCCTCTGGTCGTACCGGTCACGAGCCGCATTCTTTTCAAACGCGTTACAGACGATTTTAGTTGTTTAATCCGGCACGAAAACTCAAAGTGTGTGCAGACCCGTTGTTATTGAAATGTAGTTAAAGGAAACGAGCCCTTGCTTCAGCACTGGGTGAAAACAGCAGGCAGCAAACTTGAACGGGCATCTTACAAAAATCACACGGATTATGTTAACTCTTATAATAAATAATGTGTTAAATGAGTTAATTGATTTTTATGTAATTTGAATAGCACCTTTAGGAGCCTGCCGGGTTTTGCTTCGCCCGCACACGAGCTTGAAATAGGACGTGTGCAAACTGCACTATAGCTCTTTAATACGGCAGTTCACATCATACACTATTAAACAAAAACGGGTACCTTAATGACACTTTACTGGTTGTGTGGTTTAAAACAGGGGTCGCCAACTCTGGTCCTGGAGGACCACCGTGGCTGCAGGTTTTCATTCTAACCCTTTCCTTAATGAGTGACCCGTTTTTGCTGCTAATTAACTAATTTTAATTGACTTGTTCTTGAAGACTCAGATCCCTGAATTGTTTATTTGTCCTTAATTAGCAGCCAAACAATAATGAGATACAAATTGAGCCAAAACAACTGGTGTCCATCATAGAATATCTGAAAATAAAGAAAGATGAAGGTCTCAGGAATGTTGAATTGCTCAGGTCCCCAAAACATTTTAGTGGTGCTCTTTTCAATTTCAGAAATGTCTGCTAATGCACTGCACCCACCGTAAAAAAAAAAAAAAACCTCACACTGTTCCAACTCCATCTGAACTAGTGTGGTGCTGAGGTGTCACCCGCCACATGGCTGCACTCGGGTCCTAAGCTGGATCCTGAGTTGGTTTGTCGTGTGGTGGGCATCTAATCAATCAATCAATCAATCAATCAATCAATCTCTCTCTCTCTCTCTCTCTGCTAATGCACCATGAGAGCAGCAACAAGCCACAAAATTAAAGAATTAAATAACGGGTTTAATTAACAGCAAGAAACGGCTTCTCATTAAGAAAGTGATTGGAGTGAAATTGGTTGGAGTTTGAAGTCCCAATTTAGCTGGTCATCTTTTTGGCTTGTTTCATGTCTGTTTAGCTGTCATTTAATGAAGAAAACAATCAATTCAGAGCACTGAATCCTTAAAAACGGGGCTAATATGAAGGGGAAAAGAATTTAATTAGCAGTGAAAATTGGTTACTGATTAGGAAAAGGGTGAGAATGAAAACCTGCAGCCACTGCGGCCCTCCTACCTTAATTGCTTCTTTTTCTTTAATTAGCTGTGAAACAATAGTGAGATACAAAATGAGCCAAAATATGACCAGCAAACTGTGGCCATTATACAATATCTGAAAATAAAGAAAGGTGAAGGTCTCAGGAATGCTGATCTGCTCGAGTCCACAAAACATTTTTATCGGTTCTCTTAGAAAGGAGAAAATCTACAATTTCAGAAATGTCTGCAATTGTACAGTGAAAGCAGCAGCAAGCAATGGAATTAAAGAATGCGTTTAATTAACAACAAGACTCAGCACCTAATTAAGCAACTGGTTGGAGTGAAATTGGTTGGAGTTTGATGCCCTCACTTAGTTGATCTTCTGTTGGCTCACTCACCTCACATTTTATTTCTGTTTTGGTGCCATTTAAAGAAAGAAATGAAGCAATAAAGAGGAACGATGAAGAAATTCAGGGGAGCAAATCTTAAAATAGCAATTCAATTAAAATGAATTCACAAGAAGTTAATTAGCAGTACAAACCAGGCATTCATTTAAAAAAAGAGAGTTAGAATGAAAACCTTCGGCCATGGTGGTCCTACAGGACCGGACTTGGCGACCCCTGGTTTAAAAATATGGGTTCCTCGATGGCACTTTACTGGGTTGTGTGGGTCCGCATAGAGCCATTGCTTTACAAAGAAACATTTCATTCTAGTAAGAGATCTTGGCATGTGAAATTGGCTCTTTGGGCTGTGAAAATCTTCTTAACGTGCACAAAATAGAAAACTGTAATGTATATGTGGTGATCTACAACAGATCAAGAAAACCTGAACTTATTATTGTATGCAGTGAACCTTTTTCTTCCTCTTCATCTTTTCCCACTTCTATCTAGCTGGTGGTGTGCATGATCTACCTTCTCCATACAGCTTGGTCCTTCAAATCTTCCTTTTCTTTATCCATCCACATCCGTTTTGGTCTCTCTCGCTTTCTCGCCATTCCCATTACTCCCTTGTCCTCATATTCCTTATCTGTCCTCTTCACATGTCCATACCACTTCAGTCTACCTCCCTATCTAAAGTTTCTTTCACTCCTTTGTTGTACCTCTGATTGTCTCATTTCTTATTCTGTCCCTTTTTTTTGTAACACCACACATCCATCTCAACATTCTCATTTCTGCCACATCCAACTTCTTCTCCTGCACTCTTTTACTGCCCATCTGAGCTCCATGTCATTGCTGGGCTTACCACTGTCTTAAAAACCTCACCATCAACCTTCACCTCAGTCCTTCACTCATAAAATACTCCTGATACCTTCTTCCAATTGTGCCATCCACACTGCACTCTGTGGATTATCTCTGCATCTAATTTTCCTTCTTGGGCTATGACTGATCCTAGATCAGGGGTGTCCAACTCCAGTCCTGGTGGGCCGCAGTGGCTGCAGGTTTTCATTCTCACCCTTTTCCTAATCAATGACCAGTTTTTCACTGCTAATTAACTCCTTTCCCTTCATTTTAATAGCCCTGATTTTAAGGAATTCAGTCCTCTGAATTGATTTGTTTCTTCATTAAATGGCAGCCAAACAGAAATGAGACGTGAAATGAGCCAACAGGTGACCCGCTAAAACTGGAAGTCAAACTCCAGCCAATTTCACTCCAACCAGTTTCTTAATGAGAAGCCAATTCTTTCTGTTAAATAAAACCATTATTGAATATCATGACCTGTTGCTGCTCTCATTCTGCCACAACAGACTGTTGATTTTCTGTTTTTTCTAAGACCACCGTCAAGATGTTTTGATGACCTGAGCAGACCAACACGACCGAGACCTTCACCTTTCTTTATTTTCATTTTAGCTGGTCATGTGTTGGACAACTAAGGGGCCTGAGTCACATCAATTAAAATGAAGGCAAAACAAGTTAATCAGCAGCAAAAACGGCTCACTAATTAGGAAGATGGTTAGGATGAAAACCTGCAGGCACTGCGGCCCACCAGGACCGGAGTTGGACACCACTGTCCTAGATATTTAAACTTCTCCACTCTTTTCAGTGGCTTTTCCTGCAGTCTAACTTCTCAGTCGTGATCATCATTAAACCTCAGATATTCTTTCTTCTTCCTGCTTATCTTCAATCCTCTATCTTCCAAAGCCCTTCTACATTCTTCCAACTTATAATCAGGAAGCCACTGGTATTTCACAGACCTGCTCTCATTTATTTATAGGTAATTATGGATTTGATTACATTGCTAAATATGTAATAAAATAATGGTTCTTTCCAGAACATTCCTATGGATGGTTCTTTTGAAAACCAAAACTGGATCCCGTATGGTATCGTTTTAAAGAACTACATTGGCACCTTTATTTTTAAGGGTGTAGACAAGTATCTGTATCGTGTCTCCACAACCTTTCTGATTTTTATTTTCATTTTCTATTGTGTTTTTTTTTTGGGGGGGTGGGGGGCATGAATTAGAATTAAATGTTTGGTGTCGAAATGAAAACAGAATACTACAAATCAATTTTTTTTATTCAACAATCCGAGAGTACTGTACACATTTAAAGTTACAATTGTACAATTAAAAACAGTTTACATTTTTGCTACTACAGCTTAGCACAGAAGTGTAGAATACTATTTGTTCCAAATTTAAATAAATCAAATGAAAATTTATAAAATAAATAAAGACGCAGAAAAGTACCATAGTGGGTGTGTATATAACAGTATGGTATGTTTGCCTGCTGCTCAATTGATCTGTAATCGGGAGAACTTCCTGTTTGGATATCTCCTTGTATGCCTTGTCCTCTTGTTCTTGTTCTTTCTCACCTAAGACCCTTTTGTGGTTTTCTTTTATGCTCAGCATATGTTGCTGCTCTTCTTCCTGCTGTTACGGTGGTCAGCACTGTATTTTGCCATCAATCTGTCGTCTTTTATGCACGTTCAATAAAGTTTGATGATCAATAAATACATTTATTCATTTTCTAAACCTACTTTATCCAGAGAAGGATCATGAGGAAGCTGGAGCCTATAACTGCAAGCATTGGGCACAAGGTAGGAACAACTCCTGGACATGGTGGCAGTCCATCACAGGGTGAACACACACATTAAGGCCGGTTTAGCATCACCAGTCTATAAGGATATTGGAGCACCTGGAGGAAGCCCGTGCAGACACAAGAAGAACATGCAGAGTCAATGCAGAGTGGACTCAGGACATGAACTCCAGCCTTCTTGTTGCGAGACAGCAGTACTACCACTGTGCTGCCCACTCTAAAAAATACAATAAATTCCAAAGCAATTGTTGTTTTTTCTAAGCATACTGTTTAGAGAAGATAAAATAATGAGCTTTTTGAGATATAGACAGTTATTTAAGACCTGACAGTTGAGTGTGCATTCACGCATTTGACAATCTCATCTGTCACCATGCGTTTCTCTTGTGTCATTCTTGTATTCCGTATCACACACTTGACGCTCAGCAGATAGTGCTGCTCTTCTTCTTCTTCCTCTTCTCTTATTTATTATTACTATTACTACCTAAAATACCCAGCATTGCCCGGGAGGAAAGTAAAGTGTTTTTTTTTTTTTAATTGTTTGAGAAAAATATAAGTAAAAACTTTAAAAATAAAAAAAAAAACTTTAAAAATAAAAATTAACAAAAAATGAAGTCTCACTAATGTGCATCCAGTTGACGTTCAGAACTGGTGAACTCAAATTTCAAAAGCAACAGGGGCGCGGTGGCGCTCAAACATAAAGAATGTTGCCAATCACATCCAGTTCACCCTCTGGCGGTCGTTCCGAGTGTCAATTGGATGATGACATTAGAACACTCTAGATGAGAACAGGCCATTCAGCCCAACAGAGCTCGCCAGTCCTATCCACTTATTTCTTCCAAATAAAATCAAGTCGAGTTATGAAAGTCCCTAAAGTCTTGCTGTCTACCACACTACTTGGTTGCTTATTCCAAGTGTCTATGATTCTTTGTGTAAAGAAAAACTTCCTAATGTTTGTGCGAAATTTACCCTTAACAATTTACCAGCTGTGTCCCTGTGTCCTTGATGAACTCATTTTAAAATAACAGTCTCAATCCACTGTACTAATTCCCTTCATACTTTTAAACACTTCAATCATGTCACCTCTTAATCTTCTTTTGCTTAAACTGTAAAGGCTCAGCTCTTTTAATCTTTCCTGATAACTCATCCCCTGTAGCCCTGAATCAGCCTAGTCGCTCTTCTCTGGACCTTTTCTTGTGCTGCTTTGTCCTTTTTGTAGCCTGGAGACCAAAACTGCACACAGGACTCCAGATGAGGCCTCACCAGTGTGTTATAAAGCTTGAGCAGAACCTCCTGTGACTCGTACTCCACACATCAAGGCGCTATATAACCTGACATTCTGTTAGCCTTCTTAATGGCTTCTGAACACTGTCTGGAAGTCGATAGCTTAGAGTCCACTATGACTCCTAAATCCTTCTCATAAGGTGTACTCTCGATTTTCCGACCGCCCATTGTGTATTCAAACCTCACATTTTTACTTCCTATGCGTAATTCTTTACATTTACTGACATTAAATTTCATCTGCCACAAATCTGCCCAAGCCTGTCTGCTATCCAAGTCCTTCTGTAATGATATAACGGATTCCAAATTATCTGCTAATCCACCTATCTTGGTATCATCTGCAAACTTAACCAGCTTGTTACTTGTATTCCTATCTAAATCATTTATAGATATTAAAAATAGCAGCGGCCCTAGCACTGACCCCTGTGGAACACCACTCTTAACATCGGCCAGTTCTGATGAGGTTCCTCGCACCATCACCCTCTGCTTCCTGTGTCTGAGCCAATTCTGCACCCACCTAAAAACATCACCCTGAACTCCTACTTGCAGCCTAAAAGACTGCAAGATCGACCCCCAACCCTACCCAGAAGGGGATGGGTTAGGGTTCATTTCACCCTACAGTATTTTTAGTCGACCAATGAGAAACATGTGCATCAAGTTTCATGAAAATCGCTCCAGCTGTTCGGAAGTGATGCCAGAACATAAACACACACAGCAATGTATAAAAGGCAGAATGCCGAACATTGGATGGCAAAGTATGAAACGATTAATACGTCACACATTTCCTAGGCATTCTATGCAATGCCAAAAGACAAACCAGCAAAGTATAAAATACTCCCACTAATGACATTTCTAATGTCACGTGGCAACAAGAAGATTCATATTTTATTTTTTCTTGTTTTCCTCAAAAAGAAAGTTCTATACTTTATTTTGTATTTCTTTCATTTTCATATTCATCTTTTCCATAAAAGCCTTTTCATGACTCTCTTTTCATACTTTGCCTAAATAGCACTTGTCATTCTATATAATGCCTAGGCATTTTATACAATGCCTGCCTTTCATACATTGTCAGTAACATATGTATAAATTACGGTGTTCTTGCCACCTAATCGGTGAAAGTTTGCTTGGTGCTCTGCAGATTTTGTTGCCCTTTTTTTCTCTAGGCTTTTGGTTTTCCAAGCACTTTACCATTATAAACCCACAACCACTGGTTACTTTGCCGAGGTTCCATAATACACCCTTCCGGTCATTTTCTGTCCAACGTCTGTGTCCTCTGTGGTCTGTGACCACATTGTGAGTTCGGCCCTCCGGTTGTAATATGACCAAGCTGTGCGCTGAGCTTACTCTTGAGCATGCAACGTACAGTTGGCCATGTGAACAGTAATCTTGTCTCAAATCTCACAGCTTGGATTGCTGCTGTCATAATCAGTTTGAGTTTCATGGTTTGTTTCAATTACGACAGTATTTGTAGGACTTGTGTTGAAGAGACATTTGGCATCTGTCAAGCGTTGTACGTATACAACCAGTTTCATTGATAACTTCACATCCAGCTTTTGAGAGTTTAAACATTCATAAACATCAAAGTGTCCACTACTGAAATCATCACCTGTGAATCTAAGATGTTTAAGAGGCATTGGCGGTTGTCCAAAGGTGTAAAATATTTGGCCATTTCGGTACACTTGAAAGCGACAACCGAACAATTCAGCGGCAGCCATCAACTCACATGCAGAACCATAGGTGAAGGGCTTAAGCATTTCACTCTTCTAGTGCTCCTGTGTAGTATAATTATCTCCTGTACCGTCATCAGTCCACACCTTGATCCTGTCCCAGTCATTCAATACATAAGACACAATGTTCGTCCAGATATCAAGAGTGAGCCTGATATGGCCGTGCAATATGTAACACAGAGAATGGAAAAGGCAGGTGCCATCTCTGGGTATGGAAACCACTCGGTAAGTGACAGTTCTTTGATCGATGGTGATCACCTCGATAGACATGTTAATGGGGGTACGGTTGGAACGATAAAGGAAATGGGTACCTGAACAATGTAAAGTAAGTCTAAAATACCTAAACAATAACTATAATCGTAATAAACGAACAATAAAACAGAAGAAGCAGTGGATTAAATAAAAAGGCTGCAGTTATCAGCAGGGAGACTTGAATCCCGTGGTGAAGCAAGGAAGGGAATGTAGAGACTGGAGCGACGGACGGCCTTATATAGGCAGGCAGCCAACTACGTGGGAGGCATGGGGATGGGGGACCCAAAGCCGCCTCACACGGTGACCGAGCTGCAGGCTATGGGCGTATATATACACGTAAGTAGGATTCAGTTAGCATTGGGAATCCGTGTACCAAATTTCTTGAAGATGGGCCCATAAGTAACAAAGACCATTGGAAAGTTCAATATGGCGGCCGACAGTGGCGTCATACCACCGAAATAAGTACATACATTGGTTTCGGTTAGCGCAGGGAAGCCGCCTACCAAATTTCGTGAAGATGGGGCCATAAATAAGAAAGTTCAATATGGCGGACGTTGTCGACCGTAATGACCGTTACGCGTAGAATTTCGAAATGAAACCTGCTTAACTTATGTAAGTAAGCTGTAAGGAATGAGCCTGCCAAATTTCAGCCTTCTACCTACACGGGA